>WHPX01000570.1:0-260000 GCA_011057435.1 Actinia equina
TTTTTTTTGAAGAATTAGTTGACAACAACAGTTAATACCGAGGCTGATTTTTGAATCCGGAATTGATGAAAGGGCGTTAGGAACCACGATAATATCCTATCCCCTATGACTCAGTTCGGGGTTGACCAGTATTGGTGTGACAGTAAACCGAAACCTAAGGGCACGACGGGTAATAATGGTCGGGATTTCCCTAGTGCAAGATGACGTCAGATTCATCTGCCCAAAAGAAATTATGGGATAACCCTTTCGAGATTCTGTTCAATTTGTTTAGAATTAGATTAGGATTATAAGGCCTTATTTATCACACAATATTCTTGAGCACAAGGTATTCAAAATTCCTTTATCCACTACCGCGCTTACTATTAGAGGAGGTTTGCTAAGAAAAAATGGGATGACGTCACATTTGGTTGACGTCACTTCGACAATGCCTATCTACAGACAATACAGGACTAGACACATTGGATCCTCTTACTTTGATATGTGTAAACTTAAACGTTTAATGAGTAGAATTATCTCCACTATGGAGCTTTAATTAATCATAGAAAAATATATAGTTTATCGAGGTAGAAACTCTTCCTGTGTTGGTAGAAAGGCTGTGCCTTGGACCTTTTAGGAAATGTGTTGTTAGATTCCCTCGTTTTAAAGAATAGGTACTAGAGATAAAACATCTTCGTATAGGGATCTTTTGTTTTTCTGTGGAAAAATAAGACGAGTAAATGTAGGGTTCGGCTACTTCTCCGACACAAAATTCAAGAACTTTTAATGACTTCTCAAGGCCCCCAAAATTATGATTATCAAGGATCAATTGTGTTTGTGAATATCTTCTTAAGACTGCATAGGCGACAATACGTTTATTTTCAGGCTCCATATCATGGACATAAAATGATGGAATATAGCATATAAGCTAACAACCTTATTCACTGAAGTAATAAATGATAGATAAGGCAGTGCGCCGTGTGGGATGGGCTCGGAGATGAAATAGAACATGCGTAATAGGTAATTTACGAGCCTTAGATGAAACGACTGAGAAGAGTGCCATACAAGCCTTTCACAACTTCAGTCGCGTAAAAAATCAGCCAGCTCAACTAGAAACTGTGGGACAGCTGTTTCGACCTGTATTATTTGACCGAGCCCCAACACAGGCCGAAACAGCTGTCCACAGTTTCTAGTTGAGGCTGGCTGATTTTTTACGCGACTTGAAGTTGTGAAAGGCTTGTATGGCACTCTTCTTCAGTTTGTTTCATCTAAGGCTCGTAAATTACCTATTACGCATGTTCTTAAGTAATAAATGGGATTTTCAACAAGGAATTAGGTTATAGTAGATCGTCATAATAATAAGTAACCGTTGCATTTTCAAGGAGTATTCCAGGAGTATCCAGCAACATTGCTGTTTGCAGGACTTTCCAAGTGCACTTAAAAATGGGTTTTGAATTCCAGGCTTTTCGAGGATTTCAAGGAATAGAACGAACCCTGTAAATGGGTTAAAATGTATGATGGCGGTATGGATGGAACTCTGACTGCAGATTCCATCGGTTAGACACTACGTATAATTTTACAGCACTTCAAGTAAACACAACTTCTGATTGGCTGACAGTCATGTTCAATAAGAAGACAGACACATAGCTGACGTAACGTTCGAACGAAGCAAGACCCTGATTTTAGAAAATTTCGAAAGTTTTCACCTACTTTTGCACAAAAACAACACACATGTAGGACAAAAAGGCAATCTGTTCAACAGCTATAATTAAGTTCTCTTATCTGCCTTCTTTACGACACTTTGGTTGCAAGTTTTAGAGTCTAAAATGGCATTCCACTCCATTTTAGGGTTGATTCTTAATGCCTGGTCAATCCAAAATATTCAATTTCGTTGTAAAACAAAATGGAATTTTGTAAGGACAAGAAAAACTAAAAAAAAACCTTCATTTAGATCACTGCGCGAGAAAAAAAAGGTAATTAAAATTCTAGAAAATATCGCGGTAACGGCACGCTCACGACACTGACCTTTCACGGTAGTCTTGCGAAACTTAACTATCTAAGTTCGATAACATAATTGTCACGTGTTTTACGCGGCAACTCACGCATGCGTCAAAGCCAAACAGTATATTATTCAATCTCGTACCCAGAGCCTGCGTTTCTTCTGGACTGGCGGCGAAGAACGAGGGCTCTAACATAATCCATTCTTGAGACCAGGATTCTTGGACTTCCAGTATAACAGCGCACGCGTTCAAAGACTTGCCAAAAATTAAAAACAACATGTTCACGATTTCAAATTTTTATTTTGATGGTAAATAAACACAGGACTCTGTTTAAAGCAGTTTTAAAGCATGTTTTTCATTGATTATATTTCACTTCCGGAAAAGTGCGCATGCGCCAAAAATGGATTATGCCAGAGCCCTCCTTCTTCCGCCGCAGGCCAGAAGAAACGCAGGCTCTGGGTACGAGATTGTATATTATTGTAATCCATTACTCACCTCTTTTAAAGTAACCATACAAGATAAAATCTAAAACTCTAGTGAATCTGAAATAGAAAAATATCATGTTAGTGTTTTATGTACATCACGTCTACCACAGGTAACCCAAGTCCTTCGGAGGACCAAAAAGGTTGCGCATGCGTAAAAACGCCCAAGAAATTCTTAACATGTTTGTTTTGTTACTTCTATCATACGTTAGACCATAATCTTTGTGGTGCAATGTTTTCCCTTTACAGACCAGGTGTCATTTCCTTGATCGCAGCACACTAAAAGTTGTATGAGATGAATTCCATAACTAAGTAGCTAACCTCTTGAAGATCGCCTTCCTCGGCGACCGCCTCTTCCACGGACAGCATTGTTATCAACGGTTTGTCTACAACCTGGAACTGCTCGCTTCTCGGGCGACTCCTCTTCGACTTTTTCTTCTTCTCTTCGTTTTAAGCAGGCGGCTTTGGGATTTAGATTCCGTTTCTAGGACAATCAACAAACAGGAGAAGTGAGCATTAAAAGGGAACAAAAAGAGATAAAGAGAGAAGAAGAAAGAAAGAAAAGAAAAAAAAGAAAGAAAGGAAGGAAGGAAGAAAGAAGAAAGAAAAAAGAAGAAAGAAAGAAGAAAGAAAGAAAAGAAAGAAAGAAAGAAAGAAAGAAAGAAAGAGAAGAAAAGAAAGAAGAAAGAAAGAAAGAAGGAAAGAAAGAAGGAAGGAAGGAAGGAAGGAAGGAAGGAAGGAAGGAAGGAAGGAAGGAAGGAAGAAGGAAACGGAAGAAGAAAGAAAGGAAGAAGAAAGAAAGGAAGAAGAAAGAAAGAAAGGAAGAAAGAAGGGAAGAAAGAAAGAAAGGAAGAAAGAAAGAAGGGAAGAAAGAAGGGAAGAAAGAAAGAAAAAGAAGGAAAGGAAGACAGCTTGTTGTACAATCGGTACTCACCTCTAACTTGGGATTCCAACTTGTGATTACTGATACAGCTTGATGCAAATGACAAGCTAAAATCAAAAAAAAAAAAAGAAATTGGATGAAACTTGAAACTTCATTTCGTTTTTTCGAATAGCTTTTTAGCGCTAATTTTTCCACTGTATTGTGGGAATATATTCATATTGTGGGAATAAGTTATTTTATTTGAAATTTATATATTTATTAATGTGAATATTGAATGGGCAGAACTGTGGTGAAATAATGATAGATGTGTTGATCATCACAGTGAATGAGCGATCTAAGCGAACGCTGTTAAGAAAGACTTAAAAATGGTTTCAAGCTTCAACGGGAATCGAACCCATGACCTCCGCGATGCCGGTGCGATGTTCTACCAACTGAGCTATGAAGCCAATCCTGTTGGTGAGCGGTCATTTTTGTTGGGTTCTTCAAGCCAAAGCCTTCTTCAGCTTCAAATTGAATGGGCAGAACTGTGGTGGAATAATGACAGATGTGTTGATCATCACAGTGAATGAGCGATCTAAGCGAACGCTGTTAAGAAAGACTTGAAAAATGGTTTCAAGCTTCAACGGGAATCGAACCCATGACCTCCGCGATGCCGGTGCGATGTTCTACCAACTGAGCTATGAAGCCAATCCTGTTGGTGAGTGGTCATTTTGTTGGGTTCATCTAGCCCCCATGTGATGATCAACACATCTATCATATTTATTAATACATTTTATTATTTGTATGTCCACGTGACCATCATGATATCGAACTGAAGAAATGGATAGAATAAGCCCACTTACAGTAAAACAAGCTCAAGCGTTGACCCCCAGAGTCGATTAATGAAATCATTAGTCAATTATTCCTTTTATACGTATGAATCGGAATAATGCAATAATGCAATATTCAAATAAAATTCAGTTCGACTCGTGGCTCGTGATGAAGAAGGTAAATCATCTAAATTTCAGATACCTTCGAGCAGAAGTAACTCTCTTATAACTGAATTTTCATTTGAACATTGCAATATTGCATTAATCCTGTGCGTGCGTATTAAAGGAATGATTTCATTAATCGACTCTAGGGGTCAACGCGTGCTTTGTTTGACTGTAAGATATTTTTGGTTCTTCAATGTTTTGAACTAAAGATTTTATACTTTAATTATGAACTTTGTTTTCAGCTGTCCTGAATAACAACGGGCCTTTCGCAATTGATTGATTTCAAGATGCGAATCATTTTAAAGTTTGTTTGCCGTCCTAGCAAAGCCTTCTTCAAGGGACCTTGAGCTGCATTGATTCATTATCAAAGTCATATATCAGGACGTGACTGTTTGATGCAAAAAGCCTATTGCGGAATCGTACAATTTTTCTCCACACCAAAGTAAGTTTTTACAGTGCAGACAAAGTTACTAGACAATTTGAACAAAAATTAAAAAAAACAAAACTTCAGCCAATCAGAAGAGAGCAAAATCAGTATCCCATCGAGCCTCAGCCAATCATAATCACTCATTCCCATAATGGTTAATAACACCTATTTTTTCCCCTCAGATATCTAGGCTTCGCTGCTTGCTCCTGATTGGTTCAAGTTTGACTCTATCGTGATTGCATTCTTCAAGTGGTCCCGGTTAGTATGTCCACACAGAACTGGGCCTCAATCAAAATATCTCCATAACATTTCATAGGCACGTGCCTTAATGAGTTTCTTTACCAGACATTGCCATGGAAACACTTTGATTGACGTCCACTAAAAGCTGCTTTATCGTGTGATGACGATTCCAAGCGTGACAACTACTTAAAACATTTTCTAGACCCCTTGGTGCACGTCGGAATACAACTCAATAGACGGTATTCGTGGTTGTGACAATGTTTCCCAATTCAGCGTGACAAAGCTCCAGAGGATTCATTTTCTTTGCTTTTACTCTTCGAAGTATTCAAGAGTATCCCAAAGGATACGAAAGGAATAACGATGATATCCCGACGAGTTTCAACACAATAGCTGTTCATTCCCCTAGACCTTTCTCACGTCCAATTGCTTACTATCAATCACGTGACTTTGTTGACGGGGGGGGGGGGGGGGGGGGGGCGGTTGACTGGGGGGCAACTAGCGGATGCTAAGTCAAAACATATCAAAGTAAGTCCTCTATCGTATTTGACTATTTTCACGACATCAAACCAAAAAACAAGAGATCAAAACAACCTCCAGGATTCTACAAGCCATCAAAAAAGAGCTATTACCGGAAGTGACGTCTATTGATAGCAACCTATTAGGAAAACATTGTCACACCACGAAGAAGTTCTATATGGTTTGGAGGACATAACAAATGACTTCCAATTCTCATGAGATTGAAATCCTTTTTTTCCAAATTGAGCTGCTTTGACGTCACCTGTATGGGGAACGTCACGTGCTATGGGACTATACTTGAAACAGTTGTCAAAAATAGCAATTAAATAATTTTAAAAAAGAAAAAAAAAATCAACAAGAAAATATGTGATATGATTCTTCAAGGAGCTGGTTGCTTATTTTTTTCTTTTGGCGGGAAACATGGAATCACTTACGGTAGTTACCTTGGTTTGTGGAATGTTACTCCCGCTAGAGGCGTCATACAAAGACCATTCCTTTGTTGATGGTTCCCGACGGGGTTTGGGTTGACTTGGACGCTCCTTTTCCTTTTAAGAACAAGTTTTGACATGAGAAGTTGGCCTTAAAACCCTTTGTCGGGCATAGACGGCCATCTTGAAATGTAACCAGGCCAAAGGCTAGTTCATATTGGTCACCAGTCTTCTACATTGGTTGCGAGGTCATTGATGACTACAGAGTGATCAAGGTCTCAGTCAACCAAGTCATCAACAGCCTCGACTCCAAGTGAAGGCCAGACCACAGTTCAAAATGGCGGCCAAACCGTAAAAGGGTCATAAGAAAAGAAGAAGGAAAAAAAACACAGCCAAACTCTGATAAAGAAAAAGGTTAAATTCAATTTTAATGCAGTTTTGAATCGACTTTGACATTCATTTAAAGAGACGATTAATTTCCCCGGTAAGGGGGGGAGGGGGAGAGGCGAAGGGAGGAGGGTTAATTAGGGAAGTTACAAGGAGGAGGCTCTGGATGACGCCAATAAAGGGAGTAACTAAATCACTAAATCCCATCCAATCTTGCATTCTTGCCTCACTAAGTCAACATTATAACCATAAAACACGAAGAAGACATTTACTTAGGAATCTCTTCAGTTTTTACTGCCAACCCGACCCAGAAACTGCAGACCCTGCCCTGACATGTTCTAGTGTTTTGGCTTTCGTCCCTCAAACTTACGACTCTGTGTGTAGAGTTTCGTATTAGTTCTCTCGTGAGCCTCGAGGGCTTTTCTCCGGGTTCTCCGGTTTTCCTCCCTCCGCTAAAATAAATCTCCAAACTCCAATTCCATCATGAAATGAGGGCCATAGGTTTGTTGGCCAATGGCTATAGACCCCTTGCACTGAGTCCCGAGAGGAATTGTTCTTGGGGACGAAACAATGGAATTATTTTTCTTTTTGCAAAAGAAAGACTGCCTATTGTTTTGTCCTCAGAATTCTTCTAGAAAATCAATGCAAGGAGTTAAGTGAAAACAAATCGTAAAACAAATGAGGAAGATAACAGGATATGGCTTCTAATCTGTTCGTTTCCACACACAAAAAAAGAAACGGAAAGAAACCTGAACACTGCAACCGACTCGACTGCAACCGACTCGACTGAAACCGACTCGACTGCAACCGACCCATATCACCGCTGACCAGAGTGATTGGAGTAAGAGTTGTCTACCTTACCTTAGTTTGTGGTTTTGAATTCTGTAAATGCATTTGACACATTCGACCAAGCTCTTTGAACGCTTCGTTGATATCACGTACTCTCATCCTAAAATCAAACCAAGTCAGGCACTGTTCATTAGTCGAGCCATTTCTCACACCAAAAGCTTTTAAGTTGTGACGTTAATTCCGGGTACAGTTTGATACAACAATAGATCTTTCCTAAACTCGCTTCAGTGACCACGAAACAAGGTTAGACTCGATAGGTTCGTAATATATACTTATTTCAATAAAGTTAGCCACCAAAACCGTAGAAAGCTGTGATCGCTGAGAATCATGGGGAAATGTTTTATATCCAACAAGTTAAGCTTTTGTCACAAACTGCAGCAGTTGCTTAGAGGAGGTGAGACTGTAACTGGTAGAAGGTCGCAAGCCAATCAACAGTTATCAAGCGGTTGAAACATGTAAAATGTATCTACCCATAATCCTTGTCGGAGTCAGCTTTGTAGCTTTTCAGGTGACTAACTTTATTGAAATAAGTGCATACAGTATTTATCAAGTTCAACGTCGAATTGAAGCCATTGTCTCTTGGCCACTCAAGAGAATTCGGCAAATATCTATTGCAACAGTAACGACAAAATTGTGATGTAAAATGTATCGTCTACAAGCAACAATCATATTGTATGGAAGGAGTATATATTATTAAAATAGAGAATGTGTTACTCGAGCAATTGTTTCTAACAAGGCGGCCGTAAGGAACTTACGAGACAAATTTAATGCATGTTAATATTTAGCAACCATGATTTTGAATCACTGGTTGATTTTTTGTGAAGGGACAACGTTTTAAAGAACACTCTTTTATTCTGGGCCCAGAAGTCGCTAATTTATGCTAATGACGTCACACTTAAAAGCCATTTTGTTTATTCTCATTGATTGGTCAGTTAGGAAAATGCGATAGTCTGGATCAAGTGCCTTCCTTTTGGAAACCACTGGATTGAGTAGAAGTTTTGAGGAATATTAATTTGCAAGAGAAGAATTTCAATGCGGGTCTAAGACACAGGCGCGCGACGGCCATTTTAAGCGAGAGAAAGAGAGAACGAAAAAGAGATAAACAGATATGAAAAGGAAATAGAAAACAGAAAACACTTGCCAACTGTAGGTGAAAATACGCTCTAGTACTCAAGATCTCATATTGATTTAAAATCGGGTTGCACCGTGTTACAGCCTAAAGTTACAGCACGACACGGTCTAGACTGCCTGAATTCAGATTTTACACCTCATTCAAATCTCATTCTCATTCTAAATCTAATAGGTCTGCAAGCCAACTACAACCACTATAGGAATGTACGTCTTTTTCGGCGGTAGGGCTGGAGAAGTCCTAGTCTTCCTTGCATCCGTTTTTAGTGTCGGTCGTCACGCAACGCTCCCTCTGTGGGGAGGGAGCGTTGCGTGACGACCGACACTAAAAACGGATGCGAGGAAGACTAGGGAAGTCGCAGTAAACTTGTTATAAATGGTTGTAATCTTTCCTCTTGCACTTAGTTAGAAATTCAAGACCCTTATATTAAGCCAACAAGGATAAAAAATTCGCCAAAAAAAAAAAAAAGGATTGACAAGCATAAATACTTACTGATACAAAGACGTACCTTTCCTAACTACCATTTAAATCTAACAAACTAAAAACTAAACTTACAACGAAGGAAACCTGTATAACTAAGTCTGTCATTATAAAAACCAGTATTCATCGCATTCATTTTAAAATACACTCTTCAAAATAAACACAGGGTACCCAATAATATTCGCTCTCAATACCCTAATAGTCATATCTGTTTGTCTTTCAATCGCAAAGCCTCCTCCTCTTTGTTTGTCAAGTTTTGGTTTAGATCCTTCCGAGATCGCATTCCCGAAAGGATTCCGAGCCTAGGCCGAAATGGTCCGAAAATTTTCAAAATCAAATTGGTTATTTTTCTCCATAATTGCGAAATTGTGTAAAAAGCGCTCTCGATTTTCGCTAACCCAATCTAAATTGGAGCTTATTTTATTTTGATAAACGCCAGTACATATAGATGGGAGCAACGAAAACCAGCACAAAATCGATTCACAATTCAAAATGGCCGTCACGCAAATATGACAACACCGACGATACCACTCACCGTTCACGAGCATTGTTAGCAAATCTTCGATGTTTAATAGTTGCCACATCCCCCTCAAAAAGACTGAAATGATTTTTATTTACAACATGATTAAGAAAAGCCTTAAGGCAGAACAAAGTCTGCCAAAATAATGAGATTCAAAATGGCCGCCGCGCGGAAGCGAATTTGACTCCCAAAGCCTACAAACCTTTCTCTGGCGTTGTTTGCGTAACGTCGCTCTTGCTCCCTGACTACCCTGTCTGTATCTCCTTCGATAAAATCGTCACCTTTATCGCCATCTTCTCCCATTAAACTGCCGCCATCTTTGTCAAGGCTGTCGATTTTGTCCTCGTTTTTGATCGATTCACTGACGGACCCGTCTGTTTTATTTCCGTCTACGAGAGATCAATATATCATAGAATTATAGCTTAATTGTAAAACGGCGATTGCGCTGCATTCTGGTCTGTTTTGGGTCCCCATCATATATTGTACCCACGATAGACCTGTAAAACACAAGATAACCAAAAACAAAAGCAGTTCTCAACTCACATCTGATTGGGTCGATTGAGTCAGGACTATGCTTTGGGGCCAAAATCCGTTTTTAAAAAATCAGGAAACGAACTTATCACGTGAGTTATATGGATGTTCAAGTTCCTGAGAATGGGGGGACGGGTCCCCGTGTCCCTCTTGCTTCTCCCCTGGGTTTCCCGCAAGGGTGGGACGCACCCACAATCAAACACCGTTGAAATGCGGTGGCTTAGCAGCACACACCACGCGTGTGAGTGACGTTTGTGACATGTATATTTAGATATGAAAGATTTTCTCGTTGGCTTTAAAACAAGGCGGCCATTCTGCTGCTCAATATCAATTGTTTAGGAGTCTTACATCGTGTTTCGCTGATATCAGAAGTAGCGGGCGACATCTGTGAGGACAATGCTCGATTAGATATGGTCCCTGGAGAGGTCATGCTATTTGGGTCCTCGTCCATCGCAGTGTGGTTGTTATTCTGAGGGAGAAGCAATCGATCATTTAAAGATTCAACAATGATAAGGAAGGAAGGAAGGAAGGAAGGAAGGAAGGAAGGAAGGAAGGAAGGAAGGAAGCAGTAAGCAAGAAAGCAAGGAAGGGAGGAAAGAATAGAGAAGGGAAGGATGGTCTCTGTCAAGAAACGAAGATCAAACAGGGAATGGTATGTCTCCTTTTCTGGTAGATTGTTTTTACTTACAAGTTGATCTAGATGTGAGGAATGCATATTATCTCCAGTCGAGTACCCAGCCGCGGACACACTTGTAGTTGCTACACTCATTCCAGCACTGGCAACGCTAGCGTACATCTCACGTAGGGGGACGTTGGCTTCGGCGTGATTGCGCAGCACATGAATCGCATCATCAAGACGTTCTTCGATACGGCTTTGCTATAATGAAAATAATGTAGAGTTAACCACGGAATAGGTGACTATAAATTTGGGGCTGAAATCGGGGCAAGATAGAAAAGCCCCATGCATGATATTATCCCAAAATTCAGCTCCAAAAGGTCGCTATCAGTTTGAACACTACTGATTTATTAAAAGCGTTCACTATGAACCTGAAAGGGCTAGCATTTTGTCAGTTTCTTATGAAGTCTGCTCCGAACAACTCTGAAAGTGCTTCTTTTATGGTATATCGAACAAATATACAGAACTACGATTGATGTCGACTTTTCCCTTTTCACGTCAAGAGTATAGACCCTTGCATGTGACATCAAAGCAGCTCCCGGCATCTGTTAGTGACAATATTGTTGCAATACCCGCTTGCTTAGCGACAAAAACGTGCCTTAGATATGGAGAACAGGAATCTGAATACAAAGTATTATACGCTGTATTTGGGAATACCTTTGGTTGTATATACTGTTGCATGTTCTGTAATTCTATTGGGTTTGCCGTGCTTCTCGCTTCTCTCTGTTGAAAGTGAAATATGTCAGAATATACAAAGCCAAAAAAGATTACGTCAACATCAATGGGCTTTAGGTAGGCATCCAACCAAGCCACACTTGCTCCTTAAAACAAATGTGCAAGGTTAAACAATGGACCTCTTGCTAAGCAGGCAGCACACTAACCAACCAAGCCACAAACAAAGTGTGTGAGATCATCGAGGATCAAATGGACCTCTCTTGCTTAGCAGGGAGTTACACTTGCTCCTCAAAACAAAGTGTGTGAGGTAACTGAGGATCAAACTATGGATTTCTTGCTTAGCAGGCAGCAAACTAACAAACCAAGCCACATTTATTCCTTGAAACAAGTGTGTGAGGTCACTAAGGACCTACTTAAAAGAGGAATGTTGGAAAAAGGATAGGACTTACCAGAGGATGTAATTGGCTCTCATAGGGAGGTGATGTCGGTTGATTTGAACGGCCCCAACCAGATGAATGACCAGATGCTCCTGATCCAGCTATTATGAATAAATGTAACCATATCATTATCTGATCATCACTGTCACTACAACCCATCAACATCATCACCATTATGAATAAATGTAACCATATCATTATCTGATCATCACCGTCACTACAACCCATCAACATCATCACCACCATCACAATTACTATCACTTCCAACCATCATCATCATCATCAGCACTTGCACCCATCACTACCATTACACCATCACCACCACCATCATCATTACTTGCACCAATCACTACCATTAACATCATCATCACCATCGCCATCACTTGCACCAATCACTACAATTAACAACATCATCACCACCACCACCATCATCACTTGCACCCATCACTACTATTAAGATCATCATAAATTATTACACCCATCATTAACATAATCAACAACATCATCACCACCATCCGACATCATCATAAATTACCTGAAGGTGGTCGTTCTGATACACTAGCTAAAGGTGGAGGTGATCCTACTGGAGTGGATGGGTTTGACGAGTATGTTGTTCCATTGTCTGTGGAGTATATCTAAACAGAAATACAACCATCATCAAATAACGTACAAACACAAAGACTTCACAGAATGGGAGGACGAAGGATTTAAACACAGCATAATCAACAGAGGGGTGGGGTGGAGGAAGTATTGAAATTCGAAAGAAACGAAGATGCAATAAAAGACCCTGCCGATATAGAAGACGAATGAATAAAGAACAATTCAAATAACTTATCAGCCAGAATAACATATGAGCAGATTACTTACAGATGCAAGGGCTTTGCCGAGTGCATCTCCTGTTTGAGATCCCGAAGTTGGTGCTCTCGATGCGTGTCCTGCAAACACCATTAAAAATTTACCAACACGCTAAAGTTGGAAATGCGCACAATGAACCAATGTAAGTATGCGCCCTAAAATGCCTGGTTTCCTCTCATTACTATTGAGTCATACGTTTCTCGATTTCTGCCCGTATTACCAACTTTTGCATATCCAACAAGTATAACTACATCTAAATCTGATCCAAGTTTGAGTAGTCTTCACGTGACCGCCATGTTGTTAACATGACAAAAGAAATCAAGATCAATTATTTTGTTTAAGTGAAACAACCTGGCGGCTACGACGTCACATGCACAAGGACATGGCCTCCATGATGGTTGACATAACAAATGAAAACAAGACCAATTGTACGTGTTTTGTTCAAGTCAACCAAAATGGCGGATATGACGTCACATGCACAAGACATGGCCGCCATATTGGTTGACACAACAAAAGAAATCAAGACCAATAGACCTTCTCAAAATTATCTTGAATGCTAACATGAAAACACAAACGAAAATACACTTTTCTCGATGAAATTTGTGGCATTACTCTTGTATTTCCATGTGTTTTTTTTTCAAGATAATTTTGAAAAGAGTCCATTGTTTGTCCAAATCAACCACATGGTGATCATAACGTCAGATGCCCTATTGATTGACACATACCCATTGGGTCGCTGCCGTTAAGTGGAGGAGAGACGGCATGCAAATAAGGAGACGATTGGCCGTGTATGCTTCCTGATTGTCTGAAAGATGACATGGGAGGCAGTCCTGATAGTCTGTCCATCGCCTCGCTATGACTCATGTAGCTCTACAAATATAAAAACGATAAAAACATTACTAACTTGGCAGATTATAACAACATTACTAACTTGGCAGAAAGGACGTCAAAAAGAAAACCACACGAATCAGAAGGATAAGAATCGACCAGAAAACATGACAGCCGCTATGTTGGAGGTTTATCGAGTTCATCCAATATGGCGGTTATCATACACAACAAGAAAGGATTATTACAGAGGCAGATTTCGTAAAAATGCTAAACATTTTATGATGCGTTCGTGCCGCAAAATCTCACGGTCACGACTTTTGACAGTAATACAAAATCTTCTCTGTATGAAAACTGTTTAACAAGAGTTTAAAATGAAGACGTAACGAATATAACGCTTGTAGTCAGTAGAAAAGAGTTAGTTTTTGGTTGAGGGGTAAGGTTTAGTATTTAGTTAAACAGAATATTTCAAGGCTAGTATTGTCAAGTCTAAGTCAGTTCCCATGCAGATCAGATATCGTTTCGGTAGGAAGAAAAACTAATTTTTACTTTTGCTGTATTTGAGAGAAAAAAAGATAAAAATGAAAGAAAGAAAAAGAAAGAAAGGCGCGAGACGGAATAAAGTGAGCAAAAGAAACAAAATGAGAGCGAGAGAAAGATGAGAGGACAGGTTTTGCAACCCAATAGACCTCATTTGTGGCGTGACAATGTTTTCCCATTTCAACGTGACAAACCTCTGGGGGAATGAAGAGCTAAAGTTTTGAAGCTCGATGGGATATCATCGTTATTCCTTTCGTATCCTTTGGGATACTCATGAACTTTTTCGAAGAGTAAAGACAAAAGAAAATGAAAAAGAATTAGGAAAACATTGTCACACCACGAATAAGGTCTATAGATAAGGTTACCGTTAGATCGAATTAGATTTCAGAAGTTCATTTTTTTGTGGAGAGATGAAAGACAGGAGCCGAACCGGGAGAAAAAATCCCTCGAAGCACACAAGAGAACCAAAAGAAGATCTACTCACACGCGACACCGAGCCCGGTGGGACTCGAACCCGGGTCGCATTTGTGAAAAGCGAGCGCTCTTACCGCCACGCCACTCGAGTTCTGATCTACATGGAAACTGACTTCACGAACGTGGAATTTAGAACATTTTAAGGCTTGAAGAGGACAAGATCAGAAATGATAGGACGAAATTTGTCACGGCGCTTAATATTAATTAATAGAGCAAATTATTTGAAAACCAGCCAACAGGCGAAACACTTCAGTTTAGATTCTTAGTGCATACGCCATAAAATAGCAAATCACAGCTCTTGGAATGATCCATATAATTCCATAGAACCCTTGCATGTAACGTCAAAGTAGCTCAATTTGGAGGACAAGAATTTCAGGCTTCGTCCGCACGTATCCGTAAAACTTTGTATCCGCAATTTGTTTTGGCCGATACGCGTCGAGTCCACACGTGTATGGAAATTTGTGTATGCATATCCAGAAAGTTTCGAAAACGGTAGCCAGAGTGGAAATTTTCGATTACGCTCCGAATACAGATACGTGTGGATGGTCGAACCCGCAAATTTTCGATTCAATGGTCAAAATAAAGCATTTAGTCAAGGTTGCAAGGTTCACATTTGAATTATTATTTGTTCATACGCTTCAGCCTCGATTAAATGCTGTGTGCATGATCAGTGAACCAATGAATGGAAAGAAGTAACTAGTCAAGATAAAAGAGGGCGTTGTTTTTCTATTTCCGTTCAAGTACCATCAAGTATCGTTTCTTTGTCAAAAGATTTTTTTTTCAAAGAATGACACGTGAATTACAATGGCTAAAACGTTGCCCTTTTTGGTCTCCTTGTTGGCTAACACTGGACGAATTGATGGAAACACTTGGACGGGAAAGGATTCAACGGCATTGGTAGAAAAAAATAAGTTGGTGATCCACGGTTAGGCGCGTCGCCCTGTAACGCTGTGGAAAAACTTCCACTACTGCTTGATAGGTTCACATTCACATTTGAGTAGAGTTTTAAAGAATTTAACGAAAAGAAGCACTGTTACACAATATTTAATCCAACCTGTGCACAAAAGCAATTATCTCATACCACGTGACACGTGGTTCTATTATTAGTACGAGAAAGCATTAGCAAAGACAACCGCTGATTGCATTTCATTATCGAAAAGATTAAAATAGCCAGTTCTGAATTAGAGTCAAGAAAAAGAGTGAGCGACCACAGGGTGCCCAATAAGAGCAGAACTCCCCATGGGTTTCGATTAGATGTATAAGCCAAATATGAACGAATTCAAAGCTAACCAGTACGTCCGAAGTAGCTTGTATAGGAAGAGTGTTCTGGTGACGGAAATCCTACACCATTATAGTTAAACGATTAACACAGCTCAAAAAAACGTCTGGCTTTGGTGTCCGTCAAAAGTTTTCCCATTACAGACCACTTGTCATTCCCTTGAGAATACGATTATTTGTTTGAGTTGTAACAATATAGAGGCTTTGCAGCATCACGTGATGGCAGCCATGACAGGAGGCAGGAACAATTGAATCTGGTCTAATCTGATTTACCGATGAGAAAGAATTCAGTTTGGGTCGGTGTCCACTGGTAGAACGAAGCTTGGGCTTGGATAAAATAAAAAAACAAAGAAAGCACGGATTATGGTGAACAATGTGTATTATTCTACATGTGAGCTGCGTTCTTTGTTTCATCTCACCATTCATTGTTTGTTCATCCACTCCCAGGCTTCGTTCTGCCTGTTGTGTGTTACCCTTCAGTTTCCAAGGGAAAAAATACTCTATTGTTTTGCCTCCTGTCATGGCTGCCATCACGTGATGGTGCAAAGCCTCTATTCATGCATGTGCCTTATCATCCGCAGCCGTTAAAAAAAGAAATTTGTATTCCTGAGAGTGACACGTGATATGAATTGGAAAAACATTGTAACTCGACGAATTAGGTCTATTTTCATTGACAGAAAGCAAAAGCTTAACCGGACAGACTGCTGAATTATTAAATGCGCGTCATGGATATCAAAAACATGTTCTTATTTTCTGCAAGTGAAACTTTACCTCGATGAAACCAAAATTATTCAGCGTTTATCAAAATTAAAGCGGTAAACTACGAACTTGTCAAGCAAATGGCGGTACGATTCCATTTCCCGGTGGAATTTGAGGAATTTCTTACGAATTTTTTAGTTAATCTCATTTCAGGTTAATTTTGAAAGTAGTCTATGGAATGAAAAAAGCTTTGAAACTGATTTTAAGAGCTGTTCAGAGAAAAATAATTGCAATGCTTTCTTGCAACAGAAAGGGGAAAAAATGCTAGTTTGCTGTCAAAGGTTTACCAGTCCAAAACAGAACACTCTAAATTTCATTTCATAAATAAATTCAAAACTGTTAAGAGTTACTTCGGAAGCACCGTTAGCGTGGAGTTTTACCAATTTAAAGCTGAAAAAAGGAGGCAAACCCGATTCCCAGACCTTTTCTCAGTTTCAAAAAAGTAAAACAAAAGTCTGGGTACTAGTTACCGCACCCTTTGATGGTGAAGTGGTGCCTTTGCTAGTGCAGGCATAACGTGCACGTCCTTCTAAAAAAATCAAATGCAAAAAGAAGGAAAAAAGAGAAAAAACGTCAACAAAAATAAAACGAGCAAAACAAAAAACCACAGGTTGAGGGGTGGTTGATGTCATACGTACCAGGCCCTCTCTTGTTGTCATGCCGTAACTGGTGGCATACGTGCCGGCGGAAGTCGAGTATGATGTTGACGAATTGCCGAGTTGACCTGAATGACCCCATGGGTCTGGAGAGCCATGGTCTGAAATGAGATATAAAAGGGTCGATATCAGTGTGATAAAAAGCCTGGAATAAAAACCATGTCAGTGAAGTGATACGATATCACTTCACTGATATGGTGATAATCACTACATCATCATTAGCTATTTTTTCGGAGTCTATCCGGACTGTAAAAAATTCCCTTCTTTAAGATTCAGTTCTAATTTCCGCATAAAGATTTCCTAGGCAGTAAAACAGCCTGATTAAATGCCGTTGAAAAAACGCTATAACACACAAAACCTATCAAACTGGGTTATGCCAAGTTCTTTTGTGCGTATCATTATAAAAACGTACTACTCGTTCTAAAACACGTTTTCAATATGGAGGATCGTCCCGAGTCACGTGGTTACACAGGAAACCCAACGAATATTTTGACTCTAGTATATTACTAGATTCTTCAGCCATACTGAAAAGTCATTAAAAAGAAACTCAGACAAAATTTGAAATCACATGACACGTTTGTCAATCAACAGCAATAGTGAGAGACTAAAAGTGCTATAACTAAGCTATCAAATACTAATCATAGGAAAGGGGCACAATTTCCAAAGGGAGGAGGGGGTGAGAAAAATACAGAATACTCCTACCCTTAGGCAAAAAGAAATCGCAAAATCACAAAAAAAATTATTCATTCTTTCTCTATTTTCTCACATAAAACTATTAATATTTAAAAAATGTATATTCAAAGGTAAAATCAAATAGAAAAGTCTTCCCAGTAGCATTTCTTAGGTACGTATTAAAACTTAAATTCGAAAAACTTTTACTCCCACCCGCCAAAAATTCATTGCTCCAAAATGTGAAAAAGTAAGTCTTCCCCTCCCTCCCCCCCCCCCCCCCCCGACAAATTAAATAACGCATCCACCAGCCTCCGTTTTACCTCAAGCTGAATAAACTTAACTAATACCGCATATTGAGCCCTAATAGACAACAAGTGCATCCAGGCTGTTGTTTTAGCGGCTTAGTGGATTAGGTTAATAGATATATAATTGGTAATTGGTAGCAGGGCGAAGGAAGTTTATGTTAGATTTGTATGGACATATATATTGATTTTAGGGTTAACAAATGTCATTGATGTAAAATATGCATTTTATAGGTATGTGTTAAGCTTTATTCACCTTGATAATCAGGATGATAGTAAATATAAAGATGATATGACCTCTTTTCGGTTTCTTAAACGTGTTTTCCGTGTTTCTTTAGAAAATCAGGTAAAAAACTTACACGCAGTGGATTACATTTTCAAACATTTCAGAAATCGAAATTGAAATTTATACTCTTATCCAAATCTAGATCGTTCATTTCGAGCCATTTGCCAGTTTTCAAAAGTTTTCTCTCGCTCTGTACGACCCAAGGTCACGGCCATGTCGCGACAGTGTTTACTTATAGATACCGCGCGCCAAAATTCATTTTTCTTATTTTTGGCAGAAAAGAACTTTTAAAAGCTAAAGTTTCTGTTTTGAAAGTAAACCATTCTAGTCTTGTGTGCTAGGTCGTTATAAGCGGCGCTTGCATGTTATTAGCACTAGTTAATATTGTCCGGCAAAGTTTTGCGATACTCTAGAAATATCTTAAAGAACAGTGAGGGAATTCGAAAAAAATAATGTTCTAGAAGCTAGAACAAACACAAAACTTCTCACAATTTTTCTTAAAGTGAATTCCGACTTCCCGAGTGTTATCTTTTTTCGTTAATTTCTAAATTCAATTTTCTCACAATTAGTTGACAAATTATGGTTCGTATTCTTTGTGTTCTAATATTCCCGCTCTTTTTAATTTCCTTTGCATCAATTCATTTGAGACTTTATAGCTTCATATTCTTTTAGTTCTAAAAACACCTAACTTGATTATGACAAACGTCTTGCCGAAAAAAATGCAATTATTAAGCTCCAAAACCGTTTAATATTTAATAGTTTAATATGAATAAGGCACTTGAAAAACGAGAACAATTCGAGAAATGTTTGAAAACTTACGGGGAAATGCTAGACGAAGAAAAAACATCCATAAAACCTGGTTTACATTTAGAGTGCTTTTATCGAGTTTTTTTCGGCTTGGTCTTACGATAAATTCGATTTCTAAAAAAGCAGTGAAAAAAAAAAAAACCACTTCGAGTTGTTCGTCACTTTTTTTAAATGTATATTGTAAATCATCTATTGAGAGCCCATTGAGCCAATCGAAATAAGATTTATTAGTTTTGATCAGTCGGTGTATTTGAACTCAGTGCATTGAAACATTATACTTGGTGGTTGGAAACACTAGAAAGTTCAGGAAATTGTAACTTGAAAAAAAACTTGAAATGTTCACGGTTCGAGCGTCCTCAATGTAATTTTAAAAATGAATTGAAAACTTTAGGTTTCAAACCTTTCAAGGTAGTCCTTGAGAATGTAAACGAGGGAACTCTATTTGAACTTAAAAAACTAATATATAACTCAACAACAAAGCCAAATAAAGGCAGCTCTAGCACAGTCAAAGAAACCATTTATCTTCATGAACAAATAGTCCAAAGTAAATGCGGCATTTCATCATAAATTTAATGTTAAATCTTTCATCGTTTTAAGGTTTAGCCTTAACACACAATAGACCATTTTAGGTTGGCATAGTCTTGACCCATTACAAACCACGTGTCTTTCCTTTGAAAACCAGATTCTTTGTCTGAGCATAGTTAATAAAGGTGTATGGTTATGAAACTCTATTGTTATAGGTTATTGTTCACTTTTTTCAAGCGTGACCGTGCACAACCCTTTTTTCAAACTTATAAATCTACGATAACTTTTTTCAAGCGTCCCCTCTATTAACTATGGTTTGAGTTGTTTCCATATTTATGAGTCTTCTCATGTGCAATCGTTAGACAAAGAAATGATATTCTAGGGAATGACACGTGGTCAGGAATGAGAAAACAATACGCCTAAACTTAATGCGTCTATAACAATCCGAGAACCCTATGCATTGTATATTTTAGAGTCATTTAGTACAGACATTCAGATAGCAAAAAACGCTGCTGTACGAAACACAGGCAACCCAAGTTCTCTTTGTCTACAACAGCAGTATAAATTATTGAGTTTCTTTTTTCCCTCTTAGAAATCTCCGGACGATGTTTCTGCATTGAAGCATGTTTTCTTCTACCAAAGTTCAAACACATAAAATAAAGACTTCATATTTGACAAAGTTGATGATGATTTACTTACCGATATAATAGCCTGGATCCCCATAGATCCCTCCCTTGGGGGAATAATGTGCCTGTGAAATACTGTCAGCTGGATGTGACATCATGTCTTCTGTGCCTGGAGAATAAACCTGTGGAGAAAATTTCAAAACAAATGTTTAAATTAAATAAAATCGTAGAGATGAACGCTAAATAAAATTATTAGGAAGGTCGAAAATTTTCATCCCTTGGTCCGGCAAGGAAATTCAGATTAAATTTTATATGGCTTTGCAAAGCAATTCAAAACATTTGTTTAACCAATAACAATAAATATTTCACCAGGATGCAAAATTTATGCTGGGAAAACAACCCCAATTCCCAGCGAGACGAACTCGAACACGTGATACTGAAGATAGAACGCGTAGCGTGCAGAAATGTTGAAAACGTAACCCGGAAATAGTGGGACTTTCACGCTTTAATTAAGGCAATAATCATCATTAAATGAAACCAAGATTTTTACCCCTTTGGTGTACGCTTTCAAAGATCGATTTTTGAATTTGATTTTCGTTTATACATTTGTTACTGTGATAACTCTTTTAAGATTATTATGTATTTTTTTAATACATAAAGTTGTAAAGAAGATGTAGATAGAGCATAGAAAAGCAAATCCGCGAAATTAATGTCAAAATAAATGAATAAAATTAATACATAAACAAATAAATAAACAAACACACAAATCCATAAATACGTAATAGGACCAAAGCTAGAAACTCAATAAACCCAATTAAATTAGTTTGCAAAGCTATAAACAATAAGAATTGAACAGAGCGACCAAACGAATGGTAACATCGAACGCATATAGTATTATCTCGTTTGAGGCCAGTTAAACAAGCTTGAACTCTAATCTATATTTTCCTCTCTTCTTAACTAACAAATACAGGAAATTTCTCATGAATGGAAAGCGTAACGCAAAATAACTTTGGAATGGCTTTCTTACATATACTTTTGACGAATTTCTTTTACTAGTCACGCATACGATTCATCAATGCAAAAATGTTTTCGCACAGATTATGGAGAAAAGTTTTCCCAGGAGAAAGAGGCTTTCCCGTGTTGGAAGGAACTCCTCCTAATAATAAAACCTCAACAACAAGTTTCAACCTTCGCGTATCTAAGAGTTAAAAATCGTAACACTGACATCAACAACAAGTTTTATAATATATATAAAAGTTTTCTCTACAAAACGTTGTACGAATTATGATAATGAACAGTATTCTTAAAATTTTGTTTATCGTGGGTCTTTTAGCCCACGCGTTGCCGTAAGGATAAAAGAGAACTCTACGTCAATCATAAAGTTAAAATGCTCGAACATTTGTAAAGTCGCCAAGAAGACTACGATTTCGGGACCAGCTTATCGAGAAAAGTTGAAAGCTGTAAAACAGTACTCATCGTTAGGAAGGAGAAAATGCTTTGATACTTAGACAATATTTGTTATGAGCATCAGGTTACTTTGGTTAAGAGAGTGGTATTGTTGGACGTAACTAAACTTTTAGCAGCAAGTTGATGTTTCTGTAAGACCCAAATTATTTCAAAATAGAACATCATCACTTTGAGTTGCCGTATGCAGAGATTTAAAGTTCACTCTATTAGTCATAATTTTTCTTGCGTGTGATTTAGAAGACGAAATCGTGCGATTGAATTAAGCTGAGGGCTTAGTGAAATTACGTCAGAACAGGAATAATTTATTCGGTTTTGTGTTTTGTCTATGATACCCGAAGCACCTAGCGATAAAGCATCAAAACGAAAGACGAGAGTATAGCACTTGATTTGTAACAAGGGCCAGTCCTTGAAAATTCGTAAAATCAAGCCGCAGTTAGCTTAGCACTTCATAAGACGCGTAAACCAACGAGTTAATTCCACTAGTGCAGCGAGATGCCAAAAATCTAAATCACCATGAAAAAGGGTGATCTATCCAAGAACACTTCATTCATTGATGTGTTTGATACTCGTATAGTAAATAGCTAAAGGGATATTCTCTTCAATTTGATTATTTCATCGCGGTTGGCACATGGTAAATATCATCTTGTATATGGGTCAACGGCACTATACGATATAAGATCACATGTGGCGCGAAGTTAAGGCAATCTAAACAAAGCACCAAGCCAGAAACTCCAACCAAACCATCTTACTTCCTCCATCAAAAGAATTAGAGACCTATTTGAGAAGTTCGGGTCCAATTTTAAGCTTACCGAAGGAAATGATGTCTGCAGTTCTAGATATGAGCAAGGACTGAGGTGACATTAGACAAACAAACACGGAACCCTTATATTTCGAGATTTTCTTTCTGTGATTTTATGGAAAGGACTCTAACCTACCTTTCCCCGGCCAGGATAGGGTAAAATCGCTCTCTGGTGAGGATATGGTGCTCTCCACATCTTAAATCTTTCCTTATTTTTCCAAATAAAATAACATCAGGCCGAAGCTGGTCTGGCTTTCTTAATTCACTCCCAGAATGCGGCGGTGTGAATTCTCCAAAGATATCGTGTTACGAGTAACTTGAGCAGTTACACAAGACAATGAAATAGTTAGAAATAGTCGCCAATCAAGTATGGCTGCTTTTAATTGGCATATCAAATGACTTGACTGACATTGAGAAAGGACAGAGCTTAATAACGCCATGAAACCTTACTCCACGCGGGCCTTACATTCACCAAAGGAATGTATTCCAAATTAAAACTTTAAAACCAGCTGTGGTTGATACGGAGTCGAAAAGCTTTTCATACATTGAACTTAATACTATTGTCAAATGAAACTACTACTCTAAGTGTTAGTAAACTATCAAAAAACATATATTTGACTTAGAATTGGCTCACAAAGCTACACGTAGATTATCAATCAACATAATTTTGATTGTAATTGAGTTAAGAAGTCATTACCAAACTGCTACGGCAACAGCTATCAGTCAAAAACATCTTAAAATTAGATTTTTGGTGTCTTGACCTTAGGAATTAACTTTGAACACGAGGTTTAAAATGCACTTTCGTGTCAGCATAAACTTCACATAAAGGAGATTTTTATGACATTGTAATAACCAATCGTGTAAGCCTTCTTTATCAAAGGAGTCCCTTTAACGGTGATACCGGTCGTATCTATACGGGAGGTACGTGGAGCTTTTAGCAGATAATTATTGACCAGAAGTTTTGGCAATTGGTTTTCAAAAGCATACTTCACGAGAGTATAAGTTTTAAAAAAATCTGATAGAAGTGCCGAGGCCTTTTTGACAAGTTTAAGGCGTCAAAAACGAGGGGAAATCTAGAATGCCGGAAAACAGGATTGGAACCCGGGAGGATGGGGGGGGGGGGGGGGGGGGGGGGGGGGGGTTACTCTTGGTTTTCACCTACGTCATCATGAATTTCAAAAGCGTAAATTCGCATTATAATGAAATAAAAGTTTCATAATCTTGTAAAGTGGTCAAAACTATATATTCTGGCCAAATTTCGAGACTGTAAAGCATTTAGTTGCGGAACTATAGGCGAATAAACATGACCCAATTGTTGGTTAAAATGTATGGAGCGGCCATCTTGGTGTTCCAAGTTGGTACACCATCATGGCGGACGAAATTCCAAAGGCTGAAAATGATGGAATATTTAATATGTTTGACTATTTTTCACTTAAATATACTTTGAATAGATATTTTAAACGTGTCTGAGGGAAAATATTTTAACTAGAGTAAATTATTTTACTATTTTGATCGCTATTGAGATAGACGTGACGGCATTGCGTGACACAAACTCAACCTTCATAACTCGGGAACCAAACATCGAAATGACTCAAGATTTTTTCTTGTGACTTATTACACTGACTTCTAAAAAATACTTGAGAAATGCCTTTATACGACCTATAGCTTAGATTTTGATGTTTTGATGACGTCATGTGAAAACCAGCAGTATTCGTTATAAATCGCGCCCGCTCTGGGACCGGGTATATGAAATCACGCTCTCTCCTCTCTGGAACAGGTTTCCATTTTCGCAATACTGGAACAGCGGCTATGATTTTCAGCGATTTTACTCTGGAACAGGGTCAGGGTTCAGTGGGCTCAGCGGCACATCCGGCTTCCCTAATTGGGCAAGAGTATCCCCCGAGAACTCGAGCCGATCGATACTTTGGCAGAGGGCTTGACGATGGCCGCCCGAAAGAACTTTCAATGTTTTTAATCAGTACATAACATTTTTTTATTTTCACAGAAGAGAGAGAGAGAGAGAGAGAAACAGCATGAAACAAGATAAATGTTATGAGTAAAAAAGGAAGAAAAGTAAATTCATAGGAGATCGAAAAGAATAACCAACTCTAACTTGGTTCACGTCAGTATAATCGGATCAGTACTAAATGAGCAAGGTCCATCAAGGCCACATTTTCACGAGGGAGCCCTTATGGTAGACAAGGCACATCTTATAGAGAGCTATCATTAATAAGTTTTTACAATTATTGTACTAGTTTGTCTCTACCTAACTGTAATATTGCTTTACGGCACATCTAAGAACACTTTACGCAGCGTTTTTATATGATCCTATACGATTTCTTATCACAAGGTCACCTAGGTACGCTGCTCCTATGAACAAACATTCCCCTTTGGCACATATTCGAACAGGGTGCTCTACGTTAAGGTTCATCATTATGTCGGTCACTGTCCCTCAATAAGCAGACAGTTTGTTCAAAGAAGGAATAAAAAGACGACAAAAAACACCCATACTTTGCAAGTATATGACCTGAGAAAGACTATTTAGTCTGAGCTTGGTAAATATTTATCAAAATATGACTTTTTTCCGGTGAACAGTTTGATGGAGAAGCCGATGTAAAACTCTACAAGACTCTCGACGTTGCTTCACTCTTAACTGAGTTTAGCCCAAATGCAGGTTAGTGAAACCTTCAAAATACCTTTTAAATATCTTGAATTCAGATCGGTAGGTGATTTGAAAACAAATTTCTTTATAGCTTATCGAAATATTTCAAATCAAGCTTATATCAAACGAACTACAAAAAGACTTCAATTGAATATAGTTTCAAACTCTTTTCAAAGTCAAAGCTCATTGCCGCCGAAAAAGATACTTAAGGTTGTGGCTCGTTTTTCAATCCTTAGAACTATTTTTGAATGGGTTTAAAGAACCGTAAGAGATAATTTCAGTTATAATCAACTACATATCAAAAACCTAATGGGAGCAGAGTCAATGAGTCAAAGTACTTAAAACTAGGGGAGAGGGTGGGGGTGGGAATATTACCTCCTCATAAGGGGGGGGGGGGGGGGGGGCTAACATTTTAGTGTGTTTAGTGTTTGTAAGGCACCTCAGGTATTTCTTAACACCAGCTCCCATTTATTATAAATAGATGTCTGTACTGTATGACTAGAGGTTTATATATGCCCATAGCTCCAATCAAACATCTGTAAATTTGTCAACTGAAATCAACTTAAGTTTTTTCGGCTGATGTGACAAGTCACAACTGGCATAGTAAATCTTAGTAGGGTTACTGTAGTAAAGCTGCTCTTTCTAGTGTTGACCAGTTTTTCTGTCACCATTTCAGCAAAGGGTCTATCTAATAATATTACACTTTGCTCTCATAAAACTCTAAAACTCTAGTAAACCAATCATTCTATTTACAGCAAGGGGAATGAGCCCCTTCGCTCTGCCCTCTGTTTTTGATTAGCTGTACATTTCCGGAGCCCTCCAGCTTTGACTAGATAAATATATTTGATGTGCTAGCTTCTATGATAAAGAATTTCTCTTCATATCCAAACATCTTTCCCTCTCCAATAGATAAGAAGATATGGAACATTGGTTGTCTTAAAAACAGGCTCTTTAATTTATGTGATCTAGGAATTCAGCAAAAAAGAATCTTCCAATGAATTTTAAACCATGTATAGCAGGGCATCACGATTGGAGACAAAAGAAATTTGGCCGACATTTTTGAGAACTCATTTATTCTCAGTCATCTTTTTTTCTGACAGCCATAAACCCCTATCATTATGGTGCTGTGATAAGAAGTATTTCACTTACCGATGAGATTGAGCCATTGTTTTTGTTTGATTTGTATTTTCTTGAAGACCTCCCTGCAATAAAACAAAACATTTCCTCTTTACTTTACAATCATTTTGTTTTTACTTTGTTTTCAAAACAAAAAAATTTAATTCATATATGGAAGTCAAAAATAAAATCTTGAATAATAATAGCCGCTGATAATAATTCCGTTTCAAAGGTTTCAATGCGAGGATTCATGCATAATGCTCAGTGATTCCTGACAGGAAAAAAATAATTGCTAAAGCCTTTGTGTGTGACAAGCAAAGCATATCTCGGAAGAGGACAATTGAATTTAAAAAAATAGGAAAATTTAGGAAAGGGTTGAAATTTTAACAATCTCTTCAGACTGTGTGACAAACCAAACAAGCAGTGCGCACAAGAGCTCTTGAAAATAACTAGTTATTTTCAAAATTGAATCCGTTTTGGGAATAAATGCAGTAATGCACAAAATAAAATGTTTGAAATAAAGATGCATACTAAAATGAAAATGCATACTGCAATATAATACACCATCTGATTTTATTTACAGCTTAATTATAAACAGATTAACTTATTAACTTGTACTTACAGTCTGAGCTTGATAATGTAACATCACTACCACTTCCCTGGAAAAAGAGGAAATATTAGAGACTCTTAGTACTTGATCATAATTTTTTTTATAAAATAACTGTTTAAATCTTGCATTCTGATTGGTTGGTTGCACACACTTTTAGTTGCATTGATTCTAATTAAAATAACGGGTATTGTAATTTGTATTTTATAAAAGAAATAAAAAGCTTGCTTGGTGTGCTGTGTGTAGTCATAAAGCACTTGGATTGCAGCGGTTTCAGCTCAAAGTAAGCGAAACTGGAGAAATGGAATTAGATATAAAATTGAATGTTTTATAAGAATTTGTAAGGGAACATATGCTGGATGGAAAAAGCTAACCAGCCAACACTTTTCCTAACAAATCCTTGTAAAATATTCGACTTTATATTCTATAGTCAATATTTCTAGCTAAAACTTTGCCCTCTTACTAAATTATGCTCTTTTCATTACTGGAGTTTATTTTGATTCATGTCAATTTTGAAAGGTGGGATAGGGTCACATGACCTGTTAGTGCAAGTCATCTGTTCCCAAGAGTATCACATGGTCTGTAATGGGGCAACAAGCCATTCACTTTTTCGGCGCTAGCTTGGATTGTGTTAAGACATTGTTCTCGGATTCCCATACATATTTCCTGACTTTAAAGAGAAAATTTAGGTAGATTTCTTTAGTTAGCTCTCTTAACAGCAATAAGAAAAGCTTCAATCAAGCTAGAGAAATGATTTCTTACTTGTATTTAGATAATTAACTAAACAAACCAAGTAAAGAGTTCATTTAAATACAGTACATTTGTACGGAAATTCAAGGACGGTGGTTGAACTTTTTGGTGACAGTAACACAATCTAAAACAATTTATACTCTGTGACGGCTGGCGCTGAAAAGGTGAATTGAGGTGAAAAGGTCTATTGACTACCACCTTGCAGAGAGCATGTCAAACAAATGTGGCCCCTTTGTTGGTGTTATAGTACTCTACCTGAGTTGATCCTAAGCCAGGGTCTCTGTATCCTGGTGAATAGGATGATGAGTAAGGATCTTTTGACTTGCCTAAAATAACAAGCAGAAAAAGGAGTTATAAAATGTGATTGTATGTATCATATCATAATTTGAATACCATAGACCATGTTTCTATGTCCAGAAGCTTTACAAATCGTGGAAGGATTTGTTTTGGGCTTCCTGTGTTAACTCTCATAAGCCACCAACTCCCGTAAGGAACCACTTTCTCCTTGCCCCGAGGTGGTCGCTTATGGGAGAGTCGACAGTACAGTGATAACACTCAAACCATAAACACTTTTATTATTATCAATGTTATTATCATTTTTTAGGTTATGTTTTCCTGAACTTTCTACTTTTTCAAACCCTCTAAAAGGAAGCATTGAGTTGAAAAAGCTAGATAGACCTGCGAGGCTTTCTGTCTAATTAGCAGTGAGCTATAAATATGAGAATCAAGAACAATACCTATTCTTAATGCACAAGTCAAGCATGTTAACCTCAAGCTCTCCGTGTAGGGTTGCTCTGACTGTTATGTTAATTCTATTGTTTTTGATTCTCACATTTATAGCCCACCATATGCATGTATATACATCCACTGATGATGGCAGAGGTCACTGCCGAAACATGTATTTTAAACTCAAACGTGTAGTTCTATTTTTAAAATGCCTAACTTCATTGATCACCTTCAGACCATTTAATAACATAAATAGCCTACATTATAGTCTTAGCAACTCATAAGTAGTCTATCCTATAAGTTGCTTCTAGTTTAAAAGTAGTAAAGTTAATACAACTCCTAAGGTTCCTTGGTAGAGTTGGTTTCAGCAGCACTGTTGTGGAAGGTTTCTATTCAGAACTACACATTAGAACTTTCTTAAAAACTGATTAGCAATCTGATTGGCCCATGAAAAGTAAATGTGTGTCCTACCAACACTCTACCAACACCCTGCCAATGGTCACCGATTTTGGGGTCCATTCTTTACAGTCTGTTATCCTATGATTATACCAACCCAACCATTGCATGATTTATCAAGCAAATCCCGGAAAAGTCATAATTGTCAAAGTTAAATGATGGCATTCTAATAATATTTAATACATTACACACAGCCTAGCTCGAGATTAGTAAATAGCTTTTTGATTTGCACCAGCACGAGCTCTTCAAATTTTACATATGAATTACCCAAGATTATAATTAACAAATTGACATCAGATTTTTATGTGTCTGTCCTCTTATTGACAATAAATTGTGGATTCACGAGGCATGGCCAAGTGACCAATCAGAGTGTGAGAAATTTGTAAGTTATCATATAACTAACAATTGATGTCCTAATTTTATGGCTTTAATCATGACTCCTAGGGGTTGTACTCGGGTGGGTAACATGACGGGGGGGTCAGACGCATTTTTTGGGTTCATATTTTTGTTCCCGGTATTTTTTGGGGTCAGGAGACCAGCCATATATTTTTCTAGGTATTGAAATGAAACCCATATTTGCTTGGGTCGTCACAGCTCCAATTTTGATTTTTGTATCAGAAAATTATTTGTTTGATTTTTTTCAGTAAGGTGTGAGTGAGTTCCGTAAACTGAATTCAGTAAATCAGTTTTTAAATATTTAAGTCTTGATGCCATGTATTTTTGAGCGTAAAATTTTAGGTTTGCGTATGTATTTCTTTGGGGTTGCAAATATGAAGCTCAGTCTGTCATGTTACCCAACCGAGTTCACCCCCTGGGGCTTGACAGCCAACTTAATAAGTTCTCGAAGGATTAATTAGAATTGATTTTAACTTTAGTTTCTCTTCTGGGGGCAATTAATTTACAGAGCAATAGTATTGTAGGAATAAAATATGATTTTCCAATATGTGCTTCTGTGTACTGATAAGGATTGCCATGTTTGATGAAAATTATTATTTTCAAAGCTTTACAGTATAATGTTTTTGTAAAAAAGCACTTAAGACTTAATAATTATATTAAGGTAAGCATAGGTTTCTAAAAGAATATAATCCTATATGACAGATTTTACTATTTTTGAATTGAATTTACTTGTCCTTTCCTTTATTTGATAGAAATTGTCAGTAGTAAAATGTTTCTGAAATATTTGATTTTCTCTTCTGCTAGTTTTTTTAACTTGCTTCTTAAGCTTTTTGTTCACAGTTTCTTCTCTTAAATGAAATTTTTGCTGTTCTTAAGCCCCATTTACACTGGCGAGTTTTGCAGCGATTTTTACTGCGATTTTTGTGGCAATTTTCGAAAATATGAAATCTTTTGTCTCATCCTTCAAGAGAGACATTCGTCTAGGAAAATCTTGGTATCCTGAAAAAACTTTACGAGTAAATTCTTTACTATTTTTTACTATGGATAAAATAAAATCGCAAAAAAATTGCTAGTGTAAACGGGGCTTTATAATCCTATTTTTAACACTGATGTTTTTTCTCTTCATAATAGCTACTTTGACACATTTTCGTAATAAGTTTAGCCTGATTTACATTTTAGCTTTTTTGTTATTACTGTATTATTTTTTGTTATTTCTTTCTTTAATTCCTCAATCACTATTTTTTTAATCTTTATTCACTATGTTTTATTTAAATTTAGACAATTTTATGAAACACATCAAAAATGAACAGTGGAATTGTGAAACGTATTACTCAGTCTTAAACTGAAAGATGAATATTGCTTTGTCTAGCAATTCACGTCCATTTTTCTTTCTTTTGGCAATCAACTCTTTACTTCAAACATTAGCATATGAATGGAAGCTTTTTCAAGTATTAAAAAAAAAGGTTTGGTTTAAATGGAAAAGCAGTGTGTGTTCTAAAATATAGAACACAACAGAGTTATACTCACAGTAAATTGATTGATACATACATGTATACGATTCAACTTTGTTAATCCGTTGAACATTTTATTCTAAGTCAGCAAATTATTTTTTAAATTATAAATTTGTCAAGTTTTCCTATATTGAGATCATTGATTTAACAAAATTAAACCAAAATCATTTCAAGCTTGTGTTATATATCACAGATACAAAAGAAATGAAATGTTATGTAAACAGCAAAAATTTAATTTATGATCTAAAGATCAAAGATTGATTCTCTATTGATTACAACTGTTCGTCACTAAGATATTTTTCTGAGCTAAGCCTTTACATATACTCAAAAAGGGATCATTGCCATACATACCTCCTCTAACATCTTATTCACATTATTAATTCAAGTGAAATATTGATCAAGTCTGCTTGATAAGAAATTATTCATGGTGAATCATGTGAAATATAAACTTAGAAAAAATCTGAGTTCCATATATAATCCATTGTTATCCTCTGTCAGGTCAACTGCTGTTTCTATTTACAAACATTCTTGTAAAATATGAGTTATGAGGAGTTAAACCGTGTGGGACAGGCTTGTAAATCATATAAGAACATGCATAATAGATAAAGTACGAGCCTTGTATGAAACGACTGAAGACGATGGCCAATGGGCCTTTCACAACTTCAAGACACGTAAAAATGAACCAGCTCAACTAGAAACCATATACAACTGTCTCAGCCTGTACTGGGCCTTGTCAGCACGGTGTATCAAGAACCTTGAAGTTGTGAAAGGCCCATTGGCCCTCTTCTTCAGTCATTTCATACAAGGCTCGTAATTTATCTATTATGCATGTTCTTGATAGATGCGTGTGTTGTAGTAATTCATGTTCTTGTAAAAACGATCAATTCAAATTGAATGGTTTTATTTTGGAGGCATTACTACACCATTATTACATATATCAAGACTTCTATTAGCTTTTATTTTGAATAATTTTTTCAGTGATGATAGAAGATAAAATGATCACAAAATATCCCCTGTAGCTCAGTGATATACCATAGAGTATCTGACTACAATAGAAAAGGCTGTAGTTCCTATGACTATTTTGTGCTCAATAATATCATCTCCTGTACTATTATCTTATGGCTGGTAATTATTACCTATATGTATGAACCTTAAAATTAATTTACAAGAAAAAAAATTAAAAACCTGGTTGGAAAAAATCATCCCTGTTGCAAAAATTATTCATTTTATGCAAATTGTCAATTGAATTCACTATTTATATTTTTATCAATTTCCCCAAAAAATGATCCTTCAAATGTTTAATTGAGCTACTGAATATTGTCAAAAAACTAGTTTCCCAATAATTTGAATAAGATAATATTAAGTTGGTTTTTTTTCATTAACCTTGGAGCTGGAGATTTTTTGATTCTTTCTTGTCATTCTGTTTATTTAGCTGTGCAATGCTTGAAGTGTTAACTGTAAAAATTTATGAAATATCAAATTTCTTTTTATCTGTTCTTTTGATTTCAAAGAAAAAATAAAGCAAACAAGGCTATAGTAGTTTATATAATATCTTTTTCTTTCATAAAAAGAGGAATTAAGGTTTATTTCTTTCAATATTGTTTTTATTTTGACAAAATGTGTTATTAGTTTATTGATAGAAAACCAAGTTTTATAAAATTGCATTGAACTCAGGATTAAAAAACATTGCTGAAAAATATTAAAAATTAAAATTAAATAGTCAAATAAATTTTGTTCTTAAAAAGGTTTAATTAATATTTTGCTTTAAAAGTAAATGAGCAAAATGGTTCAAGGTCTGAAAGCTTAGTAAAATTGATCGTACTTTTTCCTCAATAACATTATAGTCATCGCAGTCCATTGGTCTTAATCTTAGTTAGAGTCTTTTTGAATACTCCATTTTACAGTTCCATTCAGTGACCATGAATAATAGTTCCAAGCTGAGGTTGAAGTTTGCCGTGCATGATAAAAAGTATAGTTTTGCTATGCACGAAAAGCCTTGACTTAGAACAATTTTATTCGTGATCACTGAACGGAACTGTAAAAAGGAGTATTGAGGATCAAACTATTGCCTTCTTACTTAGCAGCCTGCAGTGCACTAATCGATCAATCCATGTACACTTTATCCTTAACACAAGCTGTATGAATAACAATTATAGATTGAACCATTGACCTCTTGCTTATCAGCCTGCATACTAACTAAGCAATGGGCCCATAGTTTGATTCTCAGCGACCCCAAGCACTTGTTTTAAGGAGTAAGTGTGGCTTGGCTGGTTAGTGTGCTGCTTACCAAGCAAGAGGTACATATTATTTTGATTCTCAGTGACCTCAAGCACTTGCTTTATGGAGTAAGTGTGGCTTGGTTGGTTAGTGTGCTGCTTACGAAGCTAGAGGTACATATTATTTTGATTCTCAGTGACCTCAAGCAATTGCTTTATGGAGTAGGTGTGGCTTGGTTTGTTAGTGTGCTGTTTATGATACTAAGCAAGAGGGCTATATTAAGATGACTACTGTCCAGCTAAGCAGTGAACGCAGTGTGCAAAGCATGATTGAACAAAATAACTAGCCCTATGCTTAAAAGAACAAGCAAACATGGCGGCACATTGAAATTGTTTTTATCCTTCCTTTCTATATTTAATATTTAATATTTTAATTAAAAGAAAACAGTAGCCTGAGAATGAGGGTCGGCAGCAAAACAGCTAAACACACTGTGATTGGCTAAAACAAAACTAAACTCTCAGCTTGCAACTACTATTATGCACCACAATTACCAACCATACCATACTTGCCCCTCAAAACAAGAGTGTGAGATCATTGAGAATCAAATCACAAGGTAGCGTAACCCATAAATGTCTTCTAAAATGTGATGTTGCTGAAGACCTCTTATTTAGAGTCATCACAATTACAGAATTAATAAATCTTCACTTGCTACAGCTGAAATGGCCAATTTGGCTTCTGTCATTCAAATTATCTCAGGCCATAAAACGTTGACGTAATAATGACTCACCAAAAATAGCAGTCTAAGGGGCTCAAAGGGGCTCAAAATCTAAAAATAGAACGTTTTCACTCACGTGACAAGGCAGTCATATTGGTGCACCAAACAATATAAACTTCCTGCCCATTTTTTGCATAAAATTAGAGTTCAATTCCCGGAGGATAAAACATTCTTATTGTGTTTTAACTAAGCTTTTCTACCCTTATAAACGCACACACATAATATTGTGTATAATCCCCATATCAAGTGTCTGTGAAGTAGTATGACTTGCTATCCTCTAGTTTAGGAAGTCATGAGATTAAGCAACTTTTATTCAAGATCATTTAGTTATAGTAAATTAGGAATGCTTTACAAATACTGCATGATCAAAAGAGAAGCCTTACTATAGTGTTATTAGTCTAATGGCTAGTGATTACTACTCAAGTCCTGGAGATCAATTATTTGTTTTAAGTACTCCTCAAGTCATGCACTTTCTTAGTATTCTTAAAAGGAAAAACCACTTAACTCACGCTGCCTCCAGTCTACACCAAGACCTATTACTTGGTACCAGCAAATTGCTTGGAATATTTTGTCAAATAATTACTGATTGGGCTAGCAGCAATAAACTTACCCATTATGGAAGGCAGGAAGTTTTCTAGTTACCTCATTTGATAGGAATCCGACTTAATAATACAGTAGTCACCAAAACACTGGGTTCTCTCTTTCTGATTCTGATATGCGTGAAGACTTTGACATGTAACCATAAAAGGGTCAACCAGTTTTTTCCTTAGTGATATATTGTTATAATAGTCTCTTTCATTTATCCCTATTTTTTAAAGTTTATAAACTTTTTTGGCACATTAATACAAAAAACTCAAAACTATACATCTAAATATTTAATATTCTAAAGTAATAATTATGAAGATATAACTAGCTAAAAACTAGTGTGAGCAGCGTCAGTGTTTCTATGAAACAGTAATGATGAAAAGGTAAATTATACACCGTGAAAAAGATGAAAAAACTTACTGATGTTTCGAATGCTAGTTTTTATTTTACAGTAAACGTTGTATTTTACGTTTATTAACATGTGATATGTAACATGATTTTTTGGCAGTAGATTGGACATCTTAATTTGAATAACAACTTCCTTAGTTGAAGACGGTTAAACACTTTTAAGTAGTTCTTTCTTCTGTTTCTTTTATCATCAATTCTTGTTCAGTAAAAACTTTTAAAATCATATTTCATTCATGTTTTAAAAATGTACTAAAAAACAGTAAGAATACTCCATTTGACAGTTCTGTTCACTCTGCCACGAAAAATAGTTTCAAGTCAAGTTGGTGCATGAAAAAACTATAGATTTATGTTACGCAGCAACGCCAACCTTGGCTTGGAACGGTCTTAACGGTTTTATTCATGGTCACTGAACGGAACACTGTAAAATGGAGTATTGATGACGAAATTGTGATCTACTCCAAGTCTTCAGTTAAGATATGATTGAAATTTTTTTCTAACGTGTCCTCTCACAAAAAGACTATGAACTCTAAACTGAAACAATTTTTAATATTGATAATTTCCGGAAGAAAAATAAATGGCATGTTTTTAGCATCTTACAGTAATTACAGTTGCTTGCTATTGCTTCATGAGTGTTTCTGTCTAGATGCAATTGGACATGTCAACGTCAGTTCATGGTAAAAGAGACTTTTTAATCTATGTAAAAAAGCTTCAATAATATGTAATCTATATAACTAAAAGGTTCTTATTATAATGCATCATACTATACACAAAACTCTTAAGCTTGTTTAATGATATTTTAAGTAAAATATACTGGGATTAAAATCTTTGTGCTAGAAAGAAAAAAATTTCATTTTAGTTTTTTCTGGTTTGAAAAAAAAAGGAAATCCTAAAAATAAACAAGCAGTTAAGAATAAGAATTAGCACAAGTACAATCCTAATGTGCTGCCAAAAGAAAAACAATTTCCAAATCCTAGATTACTTTTTCTCAGACTTTTTAATTAGTATTTTTACTAAAAAAAAAGTGTATATGTTATAAACCTAATGCTATTATTATTAGTACAAATGATTTCAAATTCCAAATTCTTTTTTTCCATGTTACTTTTTATACTTATGTAATTTTACTACTAAACAAGTGCCTCAAGGTAAAAATTGTCTACTTAAGGATGCACTTTCTGAAGACGAAAAAAAATAAATTTTCCAAGTTTTAATATAACTTGTCATTGAGGAAGAAAGAAAATTAAAAATATCTCAGCATGGTTTTCGACTCACAGTTATTTTCCTGACTTCAAAAGTTAACATGATTTTTTTTGTCAATTTTGTCAATTCTGATTAATCTATTATTATCTGCGATAACATGAATACTCTTCTCTTTTATTCTCAAACATTACGGTAACTGCTACTCCGAATGATAAACTTCCCAGATATTCAGAAAATAAATTTTGTAGACAATTTATGGTAAACAGAGGCCTAAATCTAACAATGTCATCGCATAACTTATTATTCTATAATATTAATAATCTAGCTTTATTTTTGAAATTATTTTTAAGTAAGTCATAGTTACGACTTAAAAACATATTGCCTGGTTTTCTAAAAGCTTCAAGTTCAAACATTAACTTTCCTGATTCCAAAGAGTTACCATATAGATGATGAAAATAAAGCTCATGATAATTTGTCTTATCAACCATAAATTTGATACATATGTTCCAAGCTTTCGGCCTACTCGGCCATCCTCATTTCCCTGAGGATGGACGAGTAAGCCAAAAGCTTGGAACATATGTATTAAATCTATGGTTGATAAGACAAATTATCTTGAATGTAACAACAACCAACAAAGAACTATTTGATTTAAAAATAAAGTTGTTTCTCATCTAAACTGTATCACCCTGAAATTTTAGTTGTTTTTATGGCTTTTTTAATCAAAACCATAGATTGAAGCTATAAAGACAAGTTTATTGACATCTTTTTTTAATTCTTGTCCTAGTAATAATCTTCATATAATGCATATTAATACAATAAACAATAAACAAAATTTATATTCTATTTTTCTAACAAAGCTATTTGAGGCCAAAGGTAATACCAAAATTATAGAGGTAAACTCTGAACAAATCTCAATAACTTGATAAATAAGGTTATTCTCATTATTCCCTTCAAAGTGGAACTCACCACCTTAATGACCAACTTCAGCAAAATTGTTTTTTTCTTTTATCTATATTTCAATCTTGATTCAAAGACATTGCTTAACCGTATGCAGTTTGATGTGACAGAAAATCCAAGAACGTAAAGCTGTATTTGAGATAACTCGAAGAGTAATAATAGGAACCATTGAAAGTTTACAGTCTTTGAACTGTTGTTTAACTAAAGCTGACGATAAAATGATATGAGTAAATAAACAGTATTTCGTTCTGTTTTACCAACTTAACCAGCATATTGAATAACAATTACTAAAAATATATGATTTTAACCATTTTTTTAACACTTTAACTGTAATGCTTTTTAAAGCAATAAAGGCTATCAAAAAATGGAATATTTTGTTAAGACTGTCAATACTTTAAAGTCATAGGTATCAAATTCTGGGAGGAACCTTTGTTGAGTGATTCATCCATTTAAAAAGAATATATTTGGCTTTTTTGTTTCGAACTGTGGTTAAGCAATTTTTTTTTTTGCTAAGCACATTTTGTGTTCCATTGAAATATATGCATACATACATTAAAATGAACCATATGTGTACCATCTGATACATCGAACGTCTTAACTTAGCTGTGATGAATTTTGTTAAAGAAAAGATTAAACGAAATATTCGCCATAAATATTAATGATATTACTGCTAGTATCGATATAACGAATAGCACTGATAGGTGGGGTGGGATAGCATTTTTTCCCGATTATCGTTGTTTTGTCGGCTCATACCAATCGAAGATCATCCACAAAATATATTCATTAAATAACACAGTCATTTGAATTTATTAAGTTTTTGAACAATTAGCAATGAATTCAAGGTCTTACAGTAGTAGAAATTCTTATTTTAATAAGTCAAAAACACGGGATTTCGAAATGAGGCTTTTTTTGTAAGCGTTTCATTGTTCGTTGATACAAATGGCGAGTTTTAACTCTCTTGGCAATATATAGAGAAAAAATAAGAATAAAATGTTAAACGTTTTTTTTTTTGTGGAAAATCTGAGCTTAGAGAAACTTAACAGAGGTTTGGTGATTATAATTTTGAGTATTCTGAAAAGTACGACATGTTCAACCAGGCGAAGACGGTGAAAATCAAGTCACGCCAAGACCATACAACAATTACCGATGAATGAAAGAAACAACCATTAACCGTTCGCAGACTTAGCATTTTCACTGTCTTTTTACCAGATCGAGCTATAATTCGCTCTCTTAACGGTCAGGTTTTGCTTTATGAACGTTGTAGTAGGGATCTAGTCACACGATCCAACGATTATGCCATATAGAGAGGAAGCGACGGACAAAGAATAATAACAATAGTCAATAGCCCAGCGCACGAGTCATACAAACAAACTCGCTTCGTTAAATTCAAGCCCAAGAATAATTTTCCCCATTCCTTTAAAACTAAATAAATTCTTACCTAAACTTGCGAGAGAATTAGAAGAAAGGTAGTTTGAAAAACTCGTTTTTCGAGCTAGAAACTCGCTATCCACATCGTCGATGGAGCCGTATATACCATGGTTGGATTCATTGTGGTAACCCTATTTATACAACAACAACAAAAACGTTTCAAATTTGCCTTGAAAAAATACTTTGGATTATTGAGTTACTTTGTACTGCATGCAAGATTATCGATACCATATAAGTTGATATTTGAGGATTTTCTTTATAAAAAATAGCCGAGACAAATTCATTTATCGAGTCAATGGCTCAAAGTACTTGACGGACGGACCTTCAAATGTTTTTCCCATGTAAAACAACAGTTTTTAAATCTCAACGAAAAACCTAGAGTTCCCGTCCGCAGTGCGTTGCGTTTTAATTCCTCATTTTCTATTTCTGTTAATGTTTAGTTAAAATGAGTATAATGTTTTGTTTTACTGTGTTGTTTTGAGTGATTGGAATAAAAATATGCTCTTGCGAGCAAAACTATACATACCCTGTCATAACCAGAGACATTGGCTTGCCACGTGGATGATTCGTCTATACCACCTACAAAAGAAAATCTCTTATATTAATAGTTAACAGCTTTATTTTAATTTGGGTACAATTCTTGATGTATACTTGATCAAATGACCGAATTTCACGAGCATTGGCCATGTACAACAGGTTCTACAGACATTGCACTGGAGTACGGTTAGGTATAACGTGTATTAAACTAAGTATGGCACCTGTTCTGTGTAACGATCCAGACAAGCTTGACTCGGCTAATGTCCCTGCAGACTTTCCACCCAAAGAACCCGGTGGAGCGAACATCTACGACATAACGAAATAATCAAGATGAGGCAAAAATAAAGCCAGGTCTTCGCGCGACAGATCCGATAAAATTTCATATCACGTAAAAAAACAAAATGCTATGAAGGTACACTCTTGATCTCTATACATTGATGTATTACTAACCGCGCTAAAGTCCAGGAGATCGCTTAATTCCTTGTCTCCGCCAAGTGTATTCATTCGTGCAGTCAATATGCTATTGAACCTTCTTTCTCTCCAGTTCTGGATACGCTTTGGTTCGCTAGGTCTAGAGTTATACTTGCTCAATTCCAAGTTAAAATGATGGAAGCTCCTACGACGTAGCGAATACACAAAACACCTCGAGCACACTGGATCAATTAGTTAAGCTCTCCAAAACGATTCCTGAAGGGTTTTCTCTCTACCGACAACACAACTCATATGCCCGAACAACCCGTTGCCTTCGGAGGAATTCCCTTCTATATTGCAATGGCTTCTTTTTGGTGCAATTGTTAGTAATTTTCGCGTGGCTACCCACTATATATTTTCATCTTATCACTTTTTTTGCTTGAGCCGGTCCGAGTTTTCGGGGGAGGGCCTATAAACCATTTAACTGACATCCTATTGTTGCTTTCATCACAGCAATTATTACTCATGACAGGTCTAATTACCATTCCACCAATCACAACCCACCATTTGATTGAATTCTTTCCCATGTGATTTCATCACGTGACAACCCAAACCAAACAAACTTGAAAACGCATTGTGATTGGTTGATTTGGGTTTTTTCTTGTAGGTTTATTGAGTGGGCTCCCTGCTTTTTTGTCTTTCGTGCCGAGATCAGTAAAACAGTCGAGGCGTAAAAAAAAACAAAAATAAAAAAAGAATGTATACAATTTTCGTGGATTTTAGAAGAGACATAAAATCGTCGAGGAGTAGTTCTAGATTATAAAGTTTCATAAGAGTTGAGAGATGTGTAATTCATCATTATCTTATATAGTTTGAATCGTCCACGCTTTGGACAGGAAAGGGACAAGAGCAGTGCTTCCGGTCCTCGTTAACACAAAGATTAAGCCTCGTCACTTCTTGAACATTTCATGATCTTTAAACACTACTCAAAACATTCATGAAATTTCTTACATAAACAATTATTCCCTAATACGCTATTTTTATTCTCCTTCGATTCTTGTCGAGGCGTGTATTGTTAATGGTCCTGTTTTAAAAGATCTTCAAAACTCGGCTCCTCATCACAAATATTCCAAGCTTTTTTCGATACCCTACTTTATTTGGCTTTAGAAGTTCATTTTATCAAAATTCAGTACTTGTCGCGACGCTTATATTTTTTGACGTTTTTAGATACTCTAAAATTTGCATAATTTGACGAGTTAGAGAAAGGAAAAAGAGAATATTATCATATTGAGTTGCAGGTCAAAGTCAAACGCAATTGTCAGTACTTCTTTTTCTGGTTCTTTAAAAGCCTCTATTTAGCAAAAAAAAGACGGTAGTGACTATTGATTTCGAGTCACTTTAATGAGAGATTAAGCAAGGACGTTTTTTAATTGTCGTCAAGGCTGAAGTTCTTGATATTTCGGAACCACAATTTAGAATATAAATATTTATTCCTTTTGGGTTGAAGAACAAAGAGCGTGGTGGAAAAATTAGCTCCCCAATTGCGGGGAATGATTTCAAAATGAAAATACTTCGATGAGATTTTCAGACCATTTTTGTGAACAAGACTGAGGAGTTATTTTAACCGAAAACAAGTATCTTAAGAACTAAATCTTGCAGAAAATTATTCATTCAAAATTAATGGATTTCTTAAAATTACAAAACAAATGAGTAGAGTACAAAAATCGTTGATTTTCTCGTTATTTACTGGTTTAGTCATAACTTTGGGGTATATAGTTGAAATCCTACATTCCAAGTTTAAAATATTGAAAATTTCTAATAAATTTAAATTGTGGTATTCAACGAACACTTCTTTAGTAAGGAGTTCATTTGGTTGAAAAGTAACCACGTGAAAATCATATCGTCATGGCAACAACAGTAATTAAAGAGAAATTTGCGTATTAAACGAATCGAAAGGGTCCAATGACGATTGAGATAGTTTATTATCAATGACGATCATCTTGATAAACTTGGTTATTTTGATGACACAATCTTGCCTTTTTTTTAACGAAAAGCATTACACAACTTTAAACATGAGTCATTGAACACGCAAAGGCAGCTAATTCAGAAATAAAGAAAGAAGATTAGATAATTTTGTTGTTAAATTGCCTGGAAATTATGAAATATTTCCTTTTAAAATATTCAAAAAAACAATGCATTATGTTTTATTGTGTACCATTTAATTTTGTTTATAGTGTTTTTCTCCCGCTATATTTTCAGTTTTATCCTCAATACTAGGTGTGCAAACATCGAAAACTCTTTCGATAGATATACTGTATTATTTATCCAATATTACCTAAACTTTTTGAAATTATTTTATATGAGCAAGTTGTCGTTGATTATATTTTTAGGTAGGAATTTGTTAAATGTATAAATAAAAAACTGCATACCATTTCTCGTAAAACCTTTAATAATATTCCATTTAAAACTCTCAAGGTTTTTTACAAATGGAAGTGAAAAATATATATGTGATTGAGATTCCTAAGGTAATTAAAAAGACTTTGCCAATTTTAAACTTTAAAAACGTGGGGAAAAACGTAATCAGAATTTTTTTTAATGTCTTAATTCCTTTCGTTAAAAATGTTCCACAACTTTGGAGCGCATAAAGAAAAGGCTCTGTTAGTTACTGAAAGTGAATGTTTTTCAGGCATCAATAGCTTGAAGATGTTTATCGTTGACTACCGTTTACCGTTTACCTATGTGAACACATACATACATATATAAAAAGGATATAATATCGCTTCTCGAAGAAGAAAAAATTACAAATTTGTTTTAGCAGGTCTAATAAAGCTTTGTAGCGTTTATGATTGGATCTGAGTGTAGCCGCTACGCTGCCTAACTAACACCAAATCTCATACTTCACTGATATATACATACACATATATACATACATATACGGCCATTTGCAAAAATTATGGCCGTTTCAAATATAAATACAAGTAAATCAAAAGTATATCACGGCGAGATATCTTTCTTGATATTTTTTCAGAAAGCCCAAGTGAGACAATTTTTGATATGCTTTTGGAATATACTTGTACAAATGTATGGAAGCGGCCATAACTTTTGCAAATGGCTGTATGTATATGTATATAAGTTTTTTAAAACATTGAAAATTTCAATTTGAAGTTAAGGGACTGTTCATTAATCATGCCTTAGGGGGGTAGGGGGGTGCTGGAGGAAAAGTAGGGGGACTTTGGGGAAAATCACACAAAGAAGGGAGGGCTTTAATAGTATTTCTCGACTTAAAGGGGAGTTGAAACAAATAATTAAGGTATGTCTAAAAGGTCACAAGGAGGGGGATCAAAAATGTTTTATAGATAGAATCGGAGTGGTGGGGGGGTTGTGAATTTTTCCAAGGTTTTTTCAAATTTTTCTTCCAGCTCCCCCTGAGGCATAATTGATGAACAGTCCCTAAGTTGTCATATTTTATTGTTGATTGTTTCAGAAAGAAAAGCAGTAACTCCTTCAGGAAAATATCAGTAAAGGTATTCTATAATAGTTTTCTATCTTTGTGACATATATTTCTTTTTGGAAAACGGATCAAACTTTCTGCATATCTGTATTAAATTATCCAAATTTATATATTAATCCCCGACGGTTGACCGAAACGATACTTACAATTGTATGAATATAACTGTCACATGACAAGTCCTTAACAGCTTAAAAGATGTTTTACTGAAATATTTATATGCGTATAAATACGCATTATGTTAATGAGTATTCTACTGTCCCACACGCGTGGTGTTAACGCTGTTATCGTACGCGTCATTCTCTTGTTTTCAACGTCAAATGTCAGTGTGATAAATAATAAACTGTAGTTATGAAATTCTGACTTCATTTACGTTGAATGCAGCTAGTATTTTTACTTTGATTCTGAATTCTTCTTCCTCTCCGTCTCCTTCTTCTTCTTCTTCTTCTTCTTCTTTCTTTCTTTCTTTCTTTCTTTCTTTCTTTCTTTTTTTTCTTTCTTTCTCCCTTTCTTTCTTCCTTTCTTTCTTTCTTTCTTTCTTCCTTTCTTTCCTTCTTTCCTTCTTTCTTTCTTCCTTTCTTTCTTTCTTTCTTTCTTTCTTTTTTCCTTTCTTCCTTTTCTTTCCTTCTTTCCTTCTTTCCTTCTTTCTTTCTTTCTTTCCTTCTTTCTTTCTTTTCTTTCTTTCTTTCTTTCTTTCTTTCTTTCTTTCTTTCTTTCTTTCTTTCTTTCTTTCTTTCTTTCTTCTTTCTTTCTTTCCTCTTTCTTTCTTTCTTCCTTTCTTTCTTTCTTTCTTTCTTTTCTTTCTTTCTTTCTTTCTTTCTTTCTTTCTTTCTTTCTTTCTTTCTTTCTTTCTTTCTTTCTTTCTTTCTTTTCTTTCTTTCTTTCTTTTTTCTTTTTTTCTTTCTTTCTTCCTCTCTTTCTTCCAAGCTTGAGTGCAAACTTTACGTCCCTAAGAATTTTTGGTGCTTGAAAGAACGATGCCTCCTTGTCTGCATGGATGGAACGGACAAATGGATGAATGGGATGGGCAAATGGATGGATGGGATGGGCAAATGGATGGATGGGATGGGCAAATGGATGAATGGAACGAGCAAATGGATGGATGGAACGAGCAAATAGATGGATGGAACGGGCAAATGGATGGATGGACGGGCAAATGGATGGATGGGATAGTCAAATGGATGAATAGGATGGACAAATGGATGGATGGAACGGGCAAATGGAAGGAAACGTCAGTGTCAAGTTTCATTCTTCGTCCTGTCCTATTCTTCTTCATAGCAGTTTCCTGTCTGTAGATTACATTTCTCTTACCTGCTTCCATCTACCGAGTGTATTCCAGATGGATCGAATTACTTTTCGCATGTTAATAGCCTTCAACTTGTCAGTAATTGAACTGTATTGCATTTCTAACTAGACCTACTTTGGTGTGAAATGTGATCGTGCGGGTGAGTGTAAATTTGAGAAGGACTGTTTTTGGTGGTTACTGACGTTTTGACAACCTGAGCGGAAGTCATCTTCAGAGTCCGTTTTCTCACTGGACTGAAAATGACTTCCGCTCAAGTTCTCGAAACATTATATACAATTATTGGTAAAAATAAACTCGGTAAGGTAACAATAAGAACAGAGCATTTTGGTAGAAATGCTAGACAGTTCACTACTCAACAACGTTATAATCGAATCTATGTATGTACAACACTAATTCTAGACTCTCCCCGTCCCCCAAGGAGTATGAAACTTGCTAGAAGTTTCAGCATTGAAGTGGTGTGGCTACACTTCAACAAACACTATAGTCATAAAGAAAGATATAACTAGCTAAAAACTAGTGTGAGCTGCGTCGGTGTTTCTAATGAAACAGTAATGATGAAAAGGTAAATTATACACCGTGAAAAGATGGAAAAACTTACTGACGTTTCGGACGCTAGTCCTTCGTCGGAGTAAAAGAGTCATAAAGAACCTAAAGTTACAAACACAAATATAACGTGATTATTTTCTTATTCACTTTTGGTCATTTTCCTTTTCCTACTGTTACAGACGCAAGAGGTAGGACGATATGACGTTATGTATATCATTTCAGAACAAGCCAAGGCTGACTGCTATTACTGTAAACTCCTCCGCTTTAGTGTCGTCACTGGCACCACGCGATACATCCCCAACTGAAGCGCAAAGCTGATTGGCTAATTTGAAGGAAAGGAATGTTACGCTGAAGTTAACAGCCGGTTTTGAGTAGGGGTCGTGTGGCTTGACGGAACTTAAACCGGATGCCATAGAGACGACCATTATTTTAATCTCACGGCTTAGAAAAACAAGTAAACTACAAATAAATGCATAAAATAGACAAATGACATCCGATACTTTCATCTCACGCGAAGTCCACTTCAGACACTCTCGCCTAATTCCAAGTTCAATCACTTCTCTACTCTTCAACTTTAACCCCTGAAAATCAATTACCAAACGCTCACAACATCACTGAGCCCAGTGCAAAAGGTTTAAGGTTTTGCTTCGAAGTTTTTTTTTACTTTTTCGATGACCTCAACACAAGAGATTTCTCTCTTTCCGCCAAATTCAAACTTTAATATCTCTTCGCCAGATGTTCCATTTTATCATTAGATGGATGGATAAATAAAAGTCAATCGTCTTATTTTACTTAGTTTAAAAGTGGATGCTATTCTTACCATTCGCCTTAATCGTTTTGTAGCCGACTCAGATGCAGGTTTAGCCTTCCTGTTTGCAGTGATGGATGGTATGGCAACGATACCGATGTCATCTCGAACAAGTCTCTGACTGTTAGGCGCTGACTTTTCCGGCAACTGCGATAAACTGTCGCGTATACATAATCTTCTAAAATGGTCGGGACAAATCGCAGACAACCAAGTTGCACTCCATTTCTCTCTCGTGAGAAGAACGAAGTTAACCCACTTCTTGCGGCGCCCTCACGGCTTCGGAACGATCATCACCAAAAAACGGAATCCGGTGCAACGAGATGCCGTTTTTACGGCTGTTTTCATTCCCACAACCCCCGACAACACAAAGGTCGGGCATCTTAATAATAAGATTGATATTAAAATGAAGTTAAGTATAAAATGTAAGATATAGGAAGACAGTCAACTTGAAGGGAGGAAAATCTAAAGAAATTACTAAATGAAATTGCAATAAATACATATAAATGCATTGCTAATGGAAGGATAGTAGATCAATCCCGGCTATGTGGCTTGCGTGTTCACTCAAACAATAGAAAATGTTCCTGAATACAAAATGTCCGACCAACAAACTCGAATTCACAAGAGTTTTTAGTAGTAAGTTATCGATTTTTTTTACCTTGATTCTAAAACAGACATTTACAATTTTCAGCTATCGGTGTTTGTTCCATGCTGTATATAAAAACGCATTTTAGCTTGTCCGACATAGCAACGGTAACTAGGGAGGTAGAACAATGAATGCGGAGACGATGTATAAGGCTCAAACGTCGAATTTCATAGTAGCCGAACCTAATTGAAACAGTGGATAACAAGTGGTCTTCGTTGATGTCTTTAGGTTTGGCTCATGTGAAGTTCAACGTTTAACCTTTGCCTTACGAACAAGAGTCCAAGTGCGATTACACCTGCTCAAGCATGTTAAGGCCTGGGATTTTGTTCAAAAGCGCAAAGATTACTTTTCACTGTAGATTCTTCATTTTTAGATATAATTGATTGAGATTGCAACAGTTATCCTTTTTTCGGATGCTTAACGTTTTGGATGGATAAATTAAAAACTAGGCGATGGTTTTAGATTAGTGAGATTTCTTTAGCTTGTTTGAAAGAAGCGACAAAGATACAGATATTCACGTTTGGAATGGTCGGCCAAAATGTTTACGAAAGAAGAAAAAATGGGCATAAAGGATAATTTGACAGGTCACATGACCTGTTTTGTCAATTATCTCCTTAACACAAAACTTAAGCCAACCATTCTCAACGTCCATTGAACGACTTCAGAAAAGGAAATAAATTGAGGTTGAAAACGTTCAGCAAAGACTTAAATTGAGCACCTACTATTAAAATGAATATGTTTGTAAATCTTATGTAACTTTTGTGGTCACGTGACCAAACTTTTTCCCGTTTATTGGGACCAAATTGTAAAGAACCACGATCTACGAAAGTTTGAGAAAGCTGGTTATACTTTAAGCAGAAATGCTAGAGAAATTATTTTTTAATGGTTTGATAGAGAATTCGGTCATAACCCAAACCATAGTTAATAGAGGGGAATGGTTATGAAACCTATTGTTATATGTCTTTGTTCACTTTTTTCAAGCGTGACCGTGCACAATCCTTTGTTTTACTATTGTCTTACCATTGTTGGCAATGGCTGAGTGAACAGACCAAAATCTTTCTTTTGGCTGCTAGTTCAAAATACTTAAAGATTTATTAGAGATATTTGAATATTCCTTACAATAATCCAATAGACAAAGTTTATGTTTACTTATTTTGCAATTTCGGATGAGCATAAATCAAACATTGTGCACGGTCAAGACCGGTTCATCATCAAAAGCGAACAAAGACCTGATAACAAAAGGTTTCCTAACCATTCCCCTCTATTAACTATGCCCAAACCTTAACATGCTTGAGTGATCTTAAGATAGAACCCTTTGGGAGAATTTCTAAGTACTCTTTATATTTAACACTATTTTTGAAGTCCGTGCAAGCTAAAACAATAGGGAACAAACAGGGTACAGAATAATAATAATAATGAAAACTTTATTTTAATTTTTCTTACACACAGCTGTAAACCACACTATAACCTAGGCAGTTTATTACAATTTTCTACTTGAATTGATTAAAAGAAAAGTTTGAATAATACAATCAAACGAACATTATCAAGCACAACAACTTATTATAAAGAAAAGAAAAAAACAAATAATAATAGCTAATAATAGCTAATAATAATGAATAATGATAATAATAATGATGATGATAATGATGACAATGATAATGAATAATGATAATGATGAACAATACGCAACAACAATCTCTTGGATTCGTGATAAAACATCATTTGCTTTTCTGCGTTCTGCACTTGTACGTATGCTTGAGAGGTTTAAGAACAAAAAGGCGAACTGTGATAATGACATTGACACTGTCCAAGGAGCCATCATTAAGTCATTTACTTAGATTAACTTTTAAATATATTTTTAAGACATTTCTTTTTTCGTTTTTCGTTTTTTTAAACCTTTAATTGTTTTTTATATTTTGCAAATATATTTTTATCGATAAATAAGGATTTTGTACATATATTTGTTATTTTATATTCATTATTACTATAATCGTTATTTTCTATAAAATTATTATAATATATATATTTAAAAAAATTACTATTATTATCATCTATTAATATTATTATACTATTATTATTATTATACTACTAGTAGTTTAGAATACTATTAAGACGAATATTCAGACTTGACTATTATCAAGAATATTTTAGACGAACTATCTATAATCATTATTATTATTACTTTAAAAAAAAAAATTTATTATTGTCAATAAAGTTATTATTTAATCATTATGATGATGATGATGATAATAATAATACTAATAATAAAGGAATAATAATAATAATAATAATAACAATAATAATAATAATACTTAATGATAATATTAAATGATGATGATGATAATAATAATAACGGTAATAATAATACTATAATAAAATTAATAATAATAATAATGTTGATATATTGCTCAACCTATTAAAATATTCTAACCGCTTTACATGCATAACAAGAAAATAAAGAAGCACAATATCCTCTCTAATAAAAACGATATAAAATGAGAAAAAGCTCTGAATGCAGTAAGGAAAAAAATTGCTAGAAATATAAATTAATTCCGTTTTTTTAGGAAGCAAAATGCGTGCAAATCATTTCCCTTAACACGATTCTTTTGTCATACCGTGCTTTATTAGAATATACTCTCGCGTTAAATCCGGTGAGGTACAAGACGTTCAACGTATTCGTAGCCAGGGTAGCGGCTCTCGGGGGACTGGGGAGGAGAGGGGGAGGATAGTGAATGATGATGATAGTGATGATAATGATAGTGATGATGATGATAATGATATTGATCTTCCCGGTGAGGTACAAGACGTTCAACGTGGTTGTAGCCAGCGTAGCGGCTCTCGGGGGACTGGGGAGGAGAAGGGGAGGATAGTGAATGATGATAATAAGGATGATAATGATAGTGATGATGAGGATAGTGATCCTTCTCGGTGAGGTACAAGACGTTCAACGTGATTGTAGCCAGCGAAGCGGTTCTCGGGGGACTAAGGAGAAGTGGGGGAGGATATTGATGATGATGATAGGGATGATAATGATATTGGTCCTTCCCAGTCCCCCGAGAGCCGCTACGCTGGCTACGTGATTGTTTCGATTCACCTTTCGTACAATCTTTGTTTCATCATAATAATTGCTAATTTTATTTCTGTATTATAAATTTATTTACTCAAAGAGAAAGACGGTTGCGGGATCTAGCAGCACTTTGTGCGCGCGGATAGCGTCTGCACTGTGCTCCGTTCACTAATAAAGCACAGTTTTCGACCAATCATCGCGCGCACGTACTATCCTAACTATAAAATAAAATAATTTACAAAATGAAGAATTGAAAAAAAAAGGAAAATTCTATACTTATTGCAAGAGCGTTATATAGACGATACTACGAACATCTTGGATTGCAAGGCATTATGGGACGTACAGGGGGCAAAACAAATGTCATCTTCAAAATGATCCGTTACTAGCGGGGCTGGCAGAGGCATACTACTCTTCCCAGTAGACCGTTACACCCAACGTTTTTTCAACCCATCCAGAGGAGCTTTTAAACCTGCCTGTGGCTGAGAAAAATTGATCGCATTTTGTGTACCACGTGATGAGCTTTTTGATGTACCACGTGATCAAAATTTGTTGGCGTTCTCAAATGCTTCACAAGCTCGACAAATTAGCTAGAATATCTCAGAATTTGAAACTCTGATCGCGGAAACTAAATCATAAATTGCTTCTTCTTTTTACTGTGCTTAATTGCCTCGTAATCCTTGTAGTTCTCTTTAAAACAGATACTGTGTAGTTGTTTGTGGAACAATATTTTAATTCCACTGTGAAAACTGCTGCAACTGGGGTTGGTTCGCTGTTGTCTGAGGGGGAAGATGATCTTTTTTTTAAATGGAAGGTTTTCTGGATTTTTTAACGAATATATGAATGGCCCTGTAAAAAAAAAAAAAAAAAAAAAAAAAAAAAAAAAAAGAAAAATGTCTATGTAAATAATATGTATATAATTTGTATTAAAAGTACATGCTTGTAATAATAATTAAAAAAAAAAAAAAAAAAAAAAACAATAACCGCACCAAAAAGAAAAAAAAAAATGAATGGCCCTGTGACGTCACTGCTTGTTTATGTGGGGGATGGAATCGCCAAATCCAATAGAAAATTCAACAAAATTTGCTCCTTGTGAAACAGTTTAATCTAAAATGGCCTTGTTTTCTGATATCAATATATGTGTCAATATACACTCAAAATATTATGAGCGTTTGCTGGCTATTCTACCTCTCAAGATCTTCGTGGATTGATACGAGTTTTAGAACAATTTTCGGTGAATTTGCCGGCTTGATTTAACATCCTCCATCGTTACCATCATCATGACTATCATCATCATCACTTTCATCATCATTACTATCATCATCATCACTATCATCATCATCACTTTCATCATCATCACTATCATCATCATCACTAACATCATCATCACTATCATCATCACTATCATCATCATCACTATCATCATCATCACTATCATCATGACTATCATCATCATGACTATCATCACTATAATAATAATAATAGATATGTTCTTATATGGCGCATTATAGACTCTCAATACACTTTACAAATATTACGATGAAATGTTAAGTGAAAAAAAAATTTAAGTTACAAATTGAACAAAATGTTTTTAGTTTTCTTGCGAATATTTCCAAAAACTGCGATGTTGATTGCAATTGATTATCATCATCACGCTATCATCATCATCACTATCATCATCATCACTATCATTATCATCCCTATCATCATCATCACTATCTGATCAGGGATTATAATCTGATTAATACGTCGTCAGTCGAGTCCAAGATGTTGGGGGGGGGGGGGGGGGGGGGATTGTTTGGCGTGAATCAGTGCAACAATTAACCCATTGAGCCGAGCATAACAGACCTTTTTTAGTTTTGAAATATTTTCCCTGTCCAGATATTCATTGAAGCCGCTGGGCCATTTTGATTGAAAACTCATTAACCTGTCATTCCGCTACTTTTCAATCCGCTACTTTCACACCAAAACCGAAAAAATTAATTTTCCATCCACACATGAAAACAGATAAAATGTTTCGCGTCCACACTAGTCCGATCAGAGACGGCAAAACCGCTTCATTGCACATCCTAGCATGTGCATCGAAGCTGAAATTGAGACTGCGGTGAATTTTTAGCCTTCCCGCCATGTTCCCACGACAGCCATGACGTCAGCGTATCCGAAAAAATCCGGATACGAAATATTCTCTCTCTAATACGGTTAGCCGGCGTTTTCAAATTGTTCCACTCTGGAGACAAAATTCGTTTTCAGTGAAGAATTGTTCCGGATTCGCCCGGACTAGTGTAGACGGTAGGCCTAACCGAACAATTAAAAATTCGGATTCAAATTTATCCGGCATAGTGTGGATGGGACCTCAGTTTATCCTGTAACAAACAGGATTCAACTTTTACGTGTAAAGAACATACCACAAGAAGAAATAGTAAAGGAAGATTATGTATAGGAGTGTGCTCGTCTACCGGAACATTCATAACCAAGCAAGATGATTCAAAGTTCACATAGACATAACCAGAAGTTTGTGTGGTCATGCGGCCAATATATCGGCCCTGCCCTGATGTGAATTCTAATTCTATTCCACGTGTTCGTAATATTGTGGTTAGGAAGTAAGTGATACGGCTTTTAATTTTGACGTCATTCGTATGGACAGCCACTTCCGGGTGGTAGAAAACCAAGAAGTTCGGACATCGTTCTCGGATTTCCGTACGAATGTACTGACTTTTAAACAAATTATTTACTCAGTTTGTTTAGATAGTTCTCTAAACACAAGCAAAATATCATTTCCTAGCTTGATTAAAGCTTTTCTTACTGCTGTTTAGAAAAGTAACTAAAGAAAGCGAGCTGATTTTTCTTTCTAAATTCAGTAGTAGTGGAATTTGTCAGAGAATCCGATGTCTGAACTCTTTGGTGACCGTACACAAACCAACACGTTTTGTGCTAGCTTCTTTCTTGTGACATCTGGCTGAACCGTTTGCTGCAGACGAAATACAATTTAGTGACATTGAGAAGTTAATAAGTTTTCAATCTCAGCCATAGTAAGGCTCGGCTTGGCTTCAATGAACATCTGGGAAAATATTACACAACTGAAATTGGACTTCCTTGGAATAATCTTATAGCCTATATATCACACCTAAACGTGTTTGGTTAACTAGAAACCAAAAATATATATAATGAAGCTTTCTGAAATATTATCAGAGCAAGACAAAGGATAGTTTACATGCATTATTTCACCAAATATTGTGCAGTGTTCGTAGATAGTTTTCCAAACCTGTTTACTTAAACCACTTTAAAACATGCCTTGGTGTGAATGGGGTACTAGTGGTTTATTTCTTTTAATGAATTTCCTCACCTGCGTTTACAATAAACAGAGAAACACTACTCAAGAAAATGACATGTGAATTTAAGTAAAAAGAGACAACCAAAAGTTAAATTAAGAGATTATAAGAAAAATAATGGAGCAGAAGTATTGATTATCATCGAATTTTGAACAGGATTTTTAGTAATTCTGTAAAGGGATTGATCACTGCAGACGTGACGTCATGTTTTAAACTGAATTTTGTTTTGATCTGTTTGAATGGACAATACTGAATTGCAGCGTAAGATCCAGCAGATCCAAAAATAATAATGATGGTAATTGAACTGAGTGGAGTGCAATTTGGTCTGAAATCAAACGCGCGATTTGTAATTGAAAGTTTGTTTACCGACTAAACGTGCACGACACGAAGTTCAGTTACCACTTAATCATATTCTTTTTGTAATCATACACAAGAAAAAGACACAATAAAGAGTGCAGAATAATCATTTAATGTAGTAGAAGAACTAAATACGAACAAAAAAAAAACATCAAAAAAACATCTTTGTTTTATTTTTTTGTGTTTTATTTTATTTTATTTTTTAAGATGCAATTAAGAGTTTCCAAGGATGCGATTTGGGGATTAATCGCACTCCTTTGAACCAATCAGATTGCAGGATTTGGTTGGATTACAAAAAGGATATTGGGTTACCCAATTCTCCCAAAACGAGGGCTCATATATATATACTCGAAGGGGCTCTTTTTACCCCTTCAAACTATCAGTGCTCATGATCACGCGTATTTAAAGCTAAAGCTACAGAGAACAAAGAGAAAGCGAAACGGAGGTTGAGCTCCTGAGGATCGAACCGAGGACCTCAAGCTCTTAAGGCTGCGAACCAACTGAACTACGCCTGCATCGAATGTCTAGTGCAAAAAGGATAATATCTAGAAATGTCACTAGTTAGTAGGAGTAGCAAAAAATTAAATACCAGCAACTTTTTTTGGTAATACTAATGTAAACAATCGCCCAATCGAATGAAATTTGTCACTGATGACTTAAAAGCTCCGATATTTTGGGCCCCCAACCCGGCCAAGCTTTCATTTATCAGTAAGTTGTAAGTAAGATTATCTTCAAACTATATTGAATCACGAGCGTCAAAGCATCCATTATCATTGTTAGATCAGAGTGCATACCATATATCCAGTTAAAAACATCGTAAGACTGAAATGACACAAATGTATAAGTTCAGTAGACCTCAGTAGTTCTTATGTATAGACCTAAAAAACTTTGTACTAATTTGTACAGTATGAACTTCTAATAACTCTAACTACAATATATTTAGCCCAACACAAGGCAAATGAATTTCCTCGGGCACCTGTTGATAAGAAATTCCAACCTTAATGAACTACAATCTTCTGCAAAATAAAATGTGCCACCTAGTATTCTGAAGGATCATCCCCCCTCTCCTCCCGTAGCAATGTTGTCTCGCATGCATTTTACCAGCCAACCGCTTCACAGTGTAGAAAACTTTCTTGGCCAACATTGCTAGGGGGAAAGGGGGGAAAGTGGCACATTATTTTTGCAGAAGATTGTAGCTTCAGCGACCAGTAAAACCACATTTCCGTTAAATTGCAATGGTCGACCCCTTTACAGGAATATTGACTAATTCTGTTAAAATTATTGGTTTTGATGACAAGTATTCAGTTACTAATCGTAGTATAGTGGTTAGTGCGACCTTCAAGGGCATCACGTAGAATTCTGTTCTTTCGCACCAGGTGGTCAGCCTGTGGCGAACAGGAGGAACCCTGACCAGGTTAGCTGCATGTTAATATAAGAGTGAGTTGTGAATTTAAATAATTAAGTAATTATAGATTATTAATTTGTAGGCACTGCTTCAAAATGATCCTTGAATCATTTAAAATCCATCCATTCATCCATTCATCCATTCATCCATTCATCCATTCATCCATTCATCCATTCATCCATTCATCCATTCATCCATTCATCCATTCATCCACTCATCCATTCATCCATTCATCCACTGATCCATGCATCCACTGATCCATGCATCCATTCATTTAATCATTCATCCATTCATCTATCCACCAATCCATTCATTCATCCATCCATCCACTGATCCATGCATGCATCCATTCAATCATTCATCCATTCATCCATCAATCCATTCATTCATTCATGCATCCATCCATTCATTCGTCCATCCATAAATATATCCATCCATCCACACTTGAACCCCTCCCCTAGATTAGCCGCTTTATGGAACAGTGAAATCCAGTGAAACAAACCAGTCATGCAGGTTTAACTAGCCTTAACCAGATTAATTAACTAGTTTTACTAGTTTTGAAATAATAAGTTAACAATTTTTCGTCCCACAATCATTTGAACAAGATAGCGTCAATGCTGTGAAAAGATATCGCCTTATCACTAGTGATCAAGATTTGCTGGATGTCATTTACGGTTAAGCGAACTTAGATCGCTAACCCGCAGAAAGTGAACGATAACACGACAATACATCATCTTTCATACTGTCCGATTTCTTTCTTCTTTTTGTTTTATGAGATAGTCTGGTGAAGAGAATATCAACAATTTTTTTTTAGCAGATCAGAACTAAAGAACACAGGAAAGCAATTACAAAAAATGGTGTGAAGAAATATGACTTTTTTCATAGCTTCACAGTATTGTTCAATGGAAGTTTAGTAGCTGAATCAAAGGCAAAACAAAAACTACTTCTCTTCCAGTTTTACCGAGAACTCAACAAAGATCAAATGTGCTTTTGCTGCTTCAATGAAACTGTTGTCTTTTCTTTGTCTTGCTTTTCTGTTGTCAAACTTAAACGAAGAAACTTATCATAAATTGAATTGAATAGAAATTATAGTACAGGTTCCCTACCCTACTAGACTTGAATGTCAAACTCAATTTAAATCTAATGTGAAGGAACATTTCTGTGTCAAGTAAACATTTCTACCTTTTCTTCGTATTTTTTTAAAGAACTGCAAAAAATACACGCGAAAGACGTAACAATGTTTTTCTGAAAATCAAATGTGTGTAAATCATTACTGAAAACAAGTTAACAATTGAACCCTGATTTTATCAAGAAATCTCCAGCTATCATAAATAAATGTTTTGAAAAAGTGTTTTGCTTATCATACCTTTATTGTCGAAAGTGGTTAACATCTCAAAACAATATTAGCTTGGGTAGCGGTCGCGAACAAAGCGGGCTAGTCTGTCATAACTAAAAGGTAACGTCATCCTTCAAACACCCACAAAACAACACAAGAATCGAGCACGCAACCATGCAAGTATTTAACTGAGTTAAATAAAACTAAATTTTCGCCACGACTGAAGTTGAAAAGTATATCTTTTTCTTCGTAAATCTTAGCCCGTTATTCTTAATCACTTATCTTGTGGGTAATTTTTCTATCGTGATTGATCCCCAGGAAGTCATTAAGTGGAAGCACGTGTTGGCAACCCATCGCCACCTGTTGAATCAACACGTGTGCATAATGACCTCTCATTAGCATAATTAGCATACATTTCCTCTTTCAAGACTAGATTATGTGAATCTAAGACAATAGCTTTGGTCAAAGTTGGGAATATCTTTTATCGAATCTCAGCATTTCCTCTGTCTGTTTAGTCTTCAATATTCAAAACAATAGATTAATCGGTTTTCAGGTTACCAAACCAAATGAAACCTGTCTAGAATAAAAACACGTTCGTTTGAAAGAATTAAAGAGATTTGCGTATTTGCGTTCTTTGATTGAATTTGGTTTGAAAGGAGAAAGATAATTAGTGAATTTTTTGACTTCAAGTTAACGAGCGCAAGAAAGAAATGAGTTTCCAAACTAATAAAGTTGTTACTCAAAGAAAATTAGTCTTTAAGTTCTTCTCAGGAACTATTTTTCAAGCCATAATCTTGTGCTTCAAAGACAATAACTTGCAATTTTTAAATATAGAAACTTTATTTCATATTCATTTGTAAATAACTGTGTAATTAAAAAAACAACAATATAAAGAAATATCATTTAATTCTGCAAAGAAAGTGCTTGATACGGGAAAATACCGTGCCTGATATGCTTGCGCTGGGTACGATAGGGTTTAGTAGTTATTATAGAGAGAGTTTGAGCATTTCTTTACAGAATTAAATGACAAACAACTTATCAGTAGGCTAAGCATCTGATACGGCTGTGCATTTCGACTCGGTCACTTGTATTAAGGCTCGCCAAAATACTCCTTGACTCGTAAAAATACACAGCCGTATCAGATGCTTAGCCGGCTGATAATCTGTATACACCTATTTCAAAAAACGCTTGTCATCGCCAAAGACGATAGGCGAAAAGGTATAGGATATATGTCATTCCAAGATCCAAGAATAGCTGGAATGACTTAAGTTTCTTCTTCTTCTTCTCGTCAAGAGTATGGACCTTCGTGTTGAGACTGATTCAACGTTCTTGGTATTCAACGAAACCATTTCCATGTCGGAATGACCTATCGCCTATTGCCTTAGGCGATGACAACGTTTTTTGAATTAGCTGTATATCAAAAATAGAGTGGAGTATATAAAGGAGTATATAAAGGCCATACAAACAAATCTTACATCAAATTCACAAATCACATTTTTAACGCTGCATAACAGATGAACTCATATTTTGAACTCAAACTTTCAACATAGAAAAGTTGTCCTTCCGCTTGAGCTGTTTCTTTTACCATATAAGGAATGTACTTACCATATTTGGAAATTGGAATATTATTTCTTCACTAAATAGGAGAATTTCTTGCTCAAAACTGCTCAAACTTACAGTAAATCGAGTGAAAACATCTCAGCTAGTCAGCCATCTTGCTTTTGGCCGAAAAAGGACTGGAAATGTCTAGTGGAGGGGAGCGTCGTTTGTCAGCACAGGAAGCCCGCGAACGACAACAATTGTTTGATATGAATGAGGTTTTAAGGTAATTTCCTTGAAAGAAATTTTGCCAATAACTTTGTCCTGAAACTTTGCATGGACAATAATTGTTATGGACATTAAAAAACTACAATAAAAAGATGGGGTCACCATTCTCGCTTTTGTGCTAGATGCTCTCCAAATATGTCAATTTATGGGCTTTATAGCTAAATGCGGTAGCAACTGGAAGCTGTAATCAAGAACCTTTATTCACAGTTGAAAGAACTTTCATAAAACAAAACTTACTTTTAACTCGGAGTTTACTAGATAATCTAAACTATTAGATCCATCAAAGTCATTGGATGACTATGATTCTTGAACTATTAGTGAAACATGCAGGTATGTGCGCCACTACGAACGTCCAAAAATTGCACATGTCAACTATTCCCATCAAAATATTTCAAAACCTATGCAATAAACTTTCCTTCATATCTTGATATATAATGAGCATTGCATTTATCAAAAATCTGAAATAAAAAATGGGGATCACCTTTCTCGTTTTTGATTTGTCTTGAAAAAACACCTCAAAATAGTCGAAAACTGACACTTTTCCGAGTGGAGACTGGGGCGAGTCAGATAAAAATCGCAATTTCTCTACTCAAAAAAGAGAAAATTGGTTTCAAAAATGTTTCTTATTTAGTTTCCGATAGAAAAATGCCAAAGCTTTGTTAGTTTCATGCTTTTGTTTGCATGCGCAGAAAAATGCGCAGTGCAAAACAAGTGAATTACCTTAAACTGTTTCTTGTTCACTCCTGATCATACACACACTCGTATAAAGTAATAAATATCATTTCAAAGAGGAAAATGGAAACATTTGTATACGTACAGATTTTATTGCTTAAATACTCAATCATGATTGGCTAATTTGTATGAAAATGGTTGTAATGATGAAAAGATAAATTATACACCGTGAAAAGGTGTAAAAAAACTTACTAACGTTTCGGACGCTAGTCCTTCGTCTTCTACTCCGACGAAGGACTAGCGTCCGAAACCTTAGTAAGTTTCTTCATCTTTTTCACGGTGTATAATTTACCTTTTCATCATTACTGTTTCATTAGAAACACTGACCGACGCAGCTCACACTAGTTTTTAGCTAGTTATATCTTCTTATGAAAATGGTTGGTGCAGTAGCACAGTAAACAATCTGAGCAACGTTTTTGATTTTGTTCTTATTAATTGGTCGTTCATGAAGTTTTTACGATTTCAAACTTCTTTGGAAAAATTAATTCTTTGTTGCTTTTCTCAAACAATACCGTTTAGGAAAAATGAAACTCGAGGTAATGACGTGTTATATGGGCGGGGATGAACTCAATAGCAAGATTAGTTTTCACACTATTTTCCATGATTTGCCACGGTCTACCCCTTTCAAGTTCAGAAATGTTAGTTGTTTTGAGCGCTCAAGTCTATAGTAAATCTGCTTTTCTTGTTATTGTTCTTGTTTTGAGCGGTCAAGTCTCTGGTAAAACTGTTTTCCTTGTTTTTCTTGTTGTTGTTCTTGTTTTGAGCGGTCAAGTCTCTGGCAAATCTGTTTTTTCTTGTTTTCCTTGTTGTTGTTCTTGTTTTGAGCGCTCAAGTCTCTGGTAAATCTGTTTTCCTTTTTGTTTCTTTATCCTTGTTGGGTTCACAAGGGATATCTGTTATCGCAGGCCCATTTTGACACTCTTGTTTCGTCGCGGTACCGTCGGACGTCCCTCTAACGGCAGATTCCTGTACCGTCTTGCTCTCTTTGTCTTTCCCTAAAACAACTGCTATCACCTTTCTCTTTTTCCTCGGTTCCATATCTTCACCAAATGTGAGATTACTCCTTTTTAAATCTCGTTTATGAATTCTCTCACTTCTCGTGGCCATTTTGTTTAATTCTGTCAGTTTGTTCGTATCATTGTCCTCTTGATTTTTAGACCTTGCATCAGACGTAGAGGATCGTAGAGATAGGAAGTTTAGATGCCTTTACGCTAGAAGAAGATTTGGTTTTCTTAGAACTCTTACGAGACTTGGTTCCTCTAGCAGATGATTTTGGTTTACTGGTGCTAAGACTAGAGCTAACAGGCGTACTAGGTACAGGCAATGCAAACATGCAGGGGAAACCCCAATTCTGGGAATACTGCTTGGAACGTTCCTTGAACAAGTTCTTTGGGACTTTTCCTACAAGTGGCACGTTGGCCAATAACGTCGGCCACAGGAACAAGCTATGGAAGCGAGAGGCAAGAAGCTTATATTCAGGTGCTTTTCTATAGAGAAAATATTTTACGAAGGAATTCTGAGAAAATCCTTGATCGGCCATTGGAAGCGATGCTAATAAATTTGACTGGTGTGTTCCTTTTGATGTACGCTCTATAGATCCACTTGGTATAGCTGCATTTGGCGTTATCGCAACACCGGCTGATGTGGACTTGTATTTTCGGGGATTCCGCTCCTGCTTAATAGAGGAAGTTACACTTGAAGTATCTGTCGTTGATGTAGTGTCCAAAGTACTCGAGGTAGTCCTCGTGGAAGTACGATTACTCATAGACGTACTCACCGTACTTAAAGTGTCTCGTGTTGATAAAGTACTAATTGAACTAGTAAATGTTAAGGGAGTAATTACGGCACTTAAAGACTTTCTCATCGACTTACTTGAAGTAGAGACGTTAGTGGTTGAACGAGGATTTTCCGAAGGACTATCGATTGCCCGGGACACGGTGGTCGTCGGTAGACTATTTATTATATTTTCAGTAACGTTATTGTGGGCTTTACGAGCAAGGTTTTCTAACTGCCCCTTTATGCTCATTAACGTCTTAAAGCCCTTAAGTGTAGTAAGACATGGTGGCAGCGGTGGGATTGACGGTGTTGCTGGCCTCCTTAATTCATTTTGGCTGTCGTTCTCATGGTCAATCAGGGGTTTCATGGACATCTTATTGGTTGCCAGTACTTTCTCGTTCTGTTGAATAATATTTTCTATTCTATCTGACAAGTTTTGTGTTTGTTGTTCGGAGAATTTTCTAGTTCTTCGTGGAGTCGTCGATTTTCGTTTTGAAGGCGAGCATGAAGTAACCCTAGCAGATTTGTCACCAGTTTTCTTCGGACTAGAAGTTCTAAACGTTTCTCTCCCTGCATTAAGTTTGGTCGTACTGTCCTCTAGATTCTTCGCTGAAGACTCCTCTAGATTTTTTGAACGAGTCTCAGGAAGAGACTGAGTACCCGTGTTATCTTCACTTAAAAGTACTGTGGATGACCGCTGACTGCTAGTTGATAGGGTTTCACATACGTTTGAAGACTTCGAGTTATCTGTATCTGAAGACTGAGCCACGAGAGAATGCGACGAATTAGATTCATTGACACAAGTATTGGTAGATATTAGAGGTGACGGCTGACCAGTTGTGTTCGCAATTGGGTTAGAAGATTGCACAGCATCTTGGGAAGGAGGTGGTCTAACTTTCTGTAGTACCGCTGACACGTTGATATTGAAAGCCTTAAAAAGAAAGAAAACAAAGGATATTGACAAAAAATGGAGGAAAATGGTGATGATTGGGAAAAATAAAGGGACAGCTAGTTGCACGGTCGCTAAAACGATCCTCCCACATTTGCTGTAAAACCCGTAAAACCTAAACGGACAGCTAGTTACTTGTACCAAACATTTCCCTCCATACTTACTGTAAAACAAACCTCAGCGAAAACCCTTCACCTAACAAAGTCCTGAAGGTGTCCTCTTACGTCTGCGATTCCCAGTCACAAATATTGAGTTTGGGTGGACGTCATTCAAAAGGGTTTCTATCGTTTCTATTGGTTTCTACACCAGGACTGGCGTGAACACGTGCAAAAATCGTTCACTTTATCTCATTATTCTTGTCGCTGTCGATTTCTCAATCTGGATATATTTTCTCAAAAATGTCACAGGATTCCGGCTCCGAATCTCAAACGCTTAACTGCAAAGCTATCGCATTTCGTTTGTGATTTAGGTCTCAGTTGGTCGCGTGTGACACGGAATCGCAATAATAGCAATACTCTTGTAGACCGCGTGAATTATAGCTTCAATCCTAGCACTGCCAAAATCCTCGTACATCCGGTACCCCCAAGTGTAAAGGTTAAAAAAAAATATTAAGGAGAAAATATCACTAAGGGGAAAAGAAATCTAGAAAAAGAAACTAATTTGTTAAGCCTTCTGTAAATAACAAATGTAAGAAAATGTCTTTATTTTAATGACATGTCAATAGACAACCTGTCAGTGACCACTGGTAAGTCATTATAATGACTTGTTCATTAACTCCAGGGTCAAGGATGTTTGTTCATTGACATAGCCTTTCATTCTAATTGGGAAGTACTTTTTGTAAGTAAACAACAGCTTGAAAATCTACTGTACGTTTCCAGTGGAAACGGGTTTTGATCATGTACAACTTTGTACAGGCGTACTGGAGAAGAGCAGGGTTGTTTACTGTACAAACAACTGCTTCCTAAGCCCTTTTCTGTTCTCTTGTTTGGAACTATTTCACGCGAAACTTTAGAATATCTTTAGGGCAATCTGCTCTATGCTAGTTAAGCAAGCGAGCACTCATCGACCGATTTTTTGGGTCAGCTCTTAGAACTGAGTGCTCGTACTTTTTCCTAAAGTCAACACCTATCTCAAGCTCTCACGTCATACTTGACCTAACTGGTCCTAATCTAATTTGACCTTGTGTAAACCGGTTATGTGGGGTATTGCGTAAGCTTAGCCCTTAAATACGAGCTCACTCAGAGTTCAGTTCAGTTGGCAGTTCAGTTCAGTCGAGAGCAAGAGCAGAGTTGAAAGCTGAGCTAGAAGCAGAACAGAGACTATTCAATTGAGTTCATTGTAAAGTACTATAAGCAACAGAAAATAAAGCAGAAGGAAGCAACTAAAGAACTACTCGAAGCTTTGTGTCCGTTGGGAAAGAATCACTACCCCACTTTCTCTCCTCGTGACACAAGGCGTCAATGTGACGTCGCTGCACGAGGATAATGTCAGATTCTTAGGCCCGGTTCATACGTCGAACCTTTCATGCGACGAACTAAATGTTAAGAGTTAAGATCATGAAAAGTACGACATCTGAACCAATTAAGCTCGACCATACCATTGCGATCGAACCAAACGTTAAGATCGACTGAAGCGGTCGGGAATTACGACTTTAGAGCTACTCTGATTCAAACGATGAACTTTTCATGAACCGAACCTAATGCATATATCATGTTTAATCGCGAAACGCTTGACTTAGAAATATCTAATTGGATCGAGTGAATTTGGAACGACGTCTGAATCAAAAGTAGATATTTCAACGTGTTAGATTCGGTTCATAAAAGTTCGACGTATGAATCGGACCCTCAAGTCATGAAAGATGTGCTTCATCTACAGACTCCTTGTACTAAATCCCCTCAAAAAAGAAAAAAAAAACATCAAGAAAAAAAAGCTTTTCAAGTCTGTTGTGTTACTATGATCAACGACAGGGTAGGTATGAACTCAGTGGTTAGGATAACTAGACTACAGAAACTCGTGATCTAATAGTCTATGAGAGGGTGCAACACATTTTTACATCTGTTTGAACAGTCATTCCACTATTTTCGTCCTCAGATTCCGCGTTGCTTTTAGTCTGCGCCGAGTGAAAAACATGAGCTCACGACATGGCCCTTTCGGGTAGATTACCTCACAGGTATATTTGCGATCGTGTTGGGCTGTAATTTGAGCTCGCCTTCGAATCGGGTAAATTGTAAATTATTAAAGAAAAGGAACTTAATGTTTGTGGTTTTCCCCGCTTAACTGTACCGTGGGAAGCAGAACCTCTCTCGGTCCAGTGCTTTACGGTTGGTCTGATTAACCAAAACTTTTGATCGCAGTGGCGGATCCAGGGGATGGGTGTAGGAGGTGCGCACCCCTCCCTGGTTCGACTTTGTGCCCCTACTTCAAAGATTTAACCAATACAAAATATTTTTTCCTTTGATTCTAAGGGGTGCACCCCTCCCTGGGTTAACTATGTGCGCTGCATCTCTCCCCTGAACAAACTCCTGGATCCGCCCCTGGGTCAAGAAGTACTGGAGAGAGAAGAGAGAGCCTCTGGAACCAGGACACAGTTAAAATGGTTTTAGCAACTCGAATATCGCATTAGCCAACCAGTAACATCATCGTCAAGCAATGCTCTTGGTAGAAGAATTAAATGACATTCCTTTTCTGTAAACATAAAGCAGCGGTTATCAGTTCTTACCTGAAGTAAGAGAGAGAATGAGGCGACACTGCCCTCCACTTGGACTTGGTTTTTACTGGTACTGGTATGAGGTGGCACTGGTGATGGTACTGGTGCTGGTACTGAAGGTAGCACTTGTGGTGGTACTGGCACTGGTGCTGTTGTTGAGAATTGGATTGGTGGTGCTGGTTGCTGGTTGTTGAGACGTGGATTGGTGGTGCTGGTGCTGGTGCTGGTGTTGAGACGTGGATTGGTGGTGCTAGTGCTGGTGCTGGTGCTGGTGTTGAGACGTGGGTTGGTGGTGCTGGTGCTGGTGTTGAGACGTGGATTGGTGGTGCTAGTGCTGGTGCTGGTGCTGGTGTTGAGACGTGGGTTGGTGGTGCTGGTGCTGGGGTTGAGACGAGGGTTGGTGGTGCTGGTGCTGGTGTTGCGACGTGGATTGGTGGTGCTGGTGCTGGTGCTGGTGCTGGTGTGAGACGTGATGGCGGGTTGGTGTGCTGGTGCTGGGTTGAGACGAGGGTTGGTGGTGCTGGTGCTGGTGTTGCGACGATGGGTTGGTGGTGCTTGTGCTGGTGCTGGTTTGCGACGTGGGTTGGTGGTTCAGGTACTGGGGGTGGTGTTGGAACGTGGGCTAGTGATATACTGTAACTGGTAGTACTAGCCTTGCTAATGCTTGGCGTTTTTGCGTCAGATCGGTCTCCTGGGACATGTTTGCTAGGACTATTGCTCTCCTTCTCCTTCTCAACTTCCTCTTCCTCATCCTCATCCTGACTCAAGTCACTAACAAAGTCATCAGCAAACGAGTAGTTCACATTTGGTCTTTTCCTGGCGCTCGTTCTTGTCCCCAGCTCACTCGTATCGATAATCTCAACGCATTCATTCCAGTCCTCATCACTATCGCTAGATTCACTCACTCTTCGTTTGATGACTTTCCTTGCTATTGGGCTTATTTCCTCATTACCCATAATTCCTCTAGTAGCAGTCACGTGATCATCCCCGGTGATTGCTAATTGATGGTTATTCTTAGCTACAGGAATCGTAATACAAGACGAAGTACTCGTGGACTGGTTGCCTTGGTTCTTATCTATATCTTAAAAACATGAGTGAAAATAGCTTTTAGGTTGGATCCACACTGATGTGTTTTCCAAACACCTACGTAGTCCCCTTCCCCTTCCCCCTCCCCACGTCCCCCTCCCCCCCTTATTTCCAAAGCACCGCTACGCAGGATAGACATCTGTAAATAAGCTAAACCTCCGCCTTCAAATTTCTCCAATCTGGAGATCTCGAAACGTCAGTCTCCACCAACAACAGTCTTTCTCACACAGACTACACTCAACCGGATGATCACACTTCACATCAAACTTCAACACCTGGGTTTCAAACCATTAACACTCACAAACGTCATCTCATCTACAGGGAGAAACTTACGGATAAATTGAATCACCGAAAGAAACTTTGTTAAACTGACTTAGGACTAACGTCCGAAACGTCAGTCTAACGAAGCTTCTTACGGTGATTTATCCATAGGTTCCTACTGTTTTCTTCAAAAACACCGACGCAGTCTACACTAGTTCTCTACTCGTTATCATCCACTCATTACCTTGATAATCTACTGTATCTCGTTCTATTGGTTCTGTTTTGATTCGTTTGTTCTTCCTTTTTTTGTCCATTTCTTTCCGCTGTTGAGAAGAAGGAATCGAGATTTAAGAAAATACAACAACATACTCAGGTAATCTGTCATTCAAATGGGCTTGCAATAAAGGTTTTGTACCATCACCCGTCCAAGCCCATAATACGGTTGGGCTTCCTGTGGTTAGATGGCAGAACAATAAAATCCCTTTGCTCTCGGGAATTGAGTTCTTTCTCATGTAAACGATTGTATTGTTCCTGCCATCTAACATGGCTGTCGTCACGTGATGGAGTAAAGCCTCTTTTGCATTTTTCACGTTGACTAAGAATAGATATCACAAAGCCTTGTGGGATCGAAATGTGGACAAACATTGCAAATAAAGGCTTCGGTTAAATGAAAAAAAGAATAATATTAGTCGAAAGCCATGCAGCATGTTAGCATGTGTGCTGGGCTTGGCTTGTCTGCATTTCAGTCCCATGATATACAATTGTGACGTCATCCGCGCAAAACGCGCTACAGTGAAACTCCTCTATACGGGACAGGGCTGGGACCGATAAAAATTTCCGGTTTAGCGGGGATTCCGGTATACTGAGATTTTTGAAAATTACTTTTGTTTTCGATTTGAATAGGTGCAATATCACACCTATTGAAAATATGTTTGTGTCTAATCGTTTGGCGTCAGTATAAACAAACACGTAAACGAAAGTAATAAGATCTCAAAACTACGCAAATTTCTTGACTTTTTTTTCAAAAGAATGCCAAGAAGAAGCATTCTAAATACGATCTGAACAAAATCCCCGGTAAAATGGACTGGGAATGACCCCAAAGCCATGTGACATGAAAAAAACAGGGCGACCGCAACCATTCGATCTTTAGTGTTTATCAACACTATTAAACCTTCCTTATGCATTCTATTTGAAAATTTATATATTGAAAACAATTTATTAGTCTTTATATGTCTATTTGTGAACAAGATTTACTATTTTAAAAAAATTTTCAATGATTTAGTGAGTTTAGAAGTTGTACTAGTGACGATAGTTCCGAAACAAAGGTACCTTCTTCCGGAGTAGCGGGGTTAAATTCTATTGTCAAATAGCGTGTGGTACAGAAATTATCGTCCGGTTTACGGAATAGAGAGGTTTCGGTTTACTGAGGATTTTTTTACAAAAGATATATGGGAAAAATTCCGGACCAAAACTTTTGTCCGGTTTATAGAGAATTCCGGTATACTGAGGGTCCGGTATAGAGGAGTTTCACTGTATTCTCAAACTATCATCAAAATTTTATGTAAAACAGCCGTAACTTGGAGTTGTCCAAATCACTGGGAAGGGAATCCCGACTCTTAGAAGATAATGATTTCTCACGTTCGATGCATTACAACACATCATATTATAATAAACTGCCTCGACGATACGGTGGCCATAGTGGATCGCAATGCTTTATGATGAGTCAGAATGGCGTAGTGGCAAAACCCTCTCACCTCTGAGGTCCGGGGTTCGAATCCCAGCCACCTCATGTGAGCTGAGTTGGTTGGTTCTCTTTCTGACTCCGAGGGTTTTTCCGGTCCTTCGGTTTTTCCTCCCCCCTCTTAAATGAATCCTAACTAATTCAAACTGGTTAGAGCTGTACTCCAGGGTCATACATGGACTGTATAACAGCTGCCAGAGGCGTAATTCACCATTTTCGCGCTAGCCATCACGTGGTATAAATTGCTTGTTAATCAGGACTGACCCGGTTAAAAGGAGCCTGGATATTGTATTCGGCGGATAAAACCTTATCCAGTGGATAAGTCGATGCTGTTATCCAATAAACTTATCCACTGAATAAGATTTATCCGTTGGATAATGCTATCCAGGCTTCGCACAAACGGGCCCTATTCCTCTAAATATCAGTAAAAAAGCTTCAATCAAGTAAGAAAAGAAAAATTTGCTTGTTGAACAAACTAAAAAGATCAAGTAAACAATTTGTTTAAAAGTCAGTACATTCGTACGGAAATCCGAGAACAATGTCTGAACTTCTTGGTGACCGTAACATAATCCAATACAATTTGTACCACATGATGGCTAGCGAAAAAAATGGTGATTATTATAAATTGGTGAACTGTTAGCTGGTTAAGAAAGCCTTTACCTTGAAGTTACAAGATTCATATTAAAAAAAAGCTCGAAGAAGGCTAATAATACTTACACTAACGGGAATATCCTGATCGTCCAAATCCTGTCCAAAGACATGAGAATGTAAATAAAAAAAATTCTTTTTTAAAATATATAATTTATACCTAAATAGCATCATTTCCTTTTGAATTTTTCCTCGTTAAAGAGGCCTGAAGGACGAGCAAGAGGTCGTGGGCTCATCTGCTGGTTGTACAAATTAAATGTCAATGATATCGAAAAGTTTTTAATACAAAAATGTAAGGTCATTTCTATTCTAAACCATTACAGCCGTCGCGCCCTCTAGCGATTGTTTCTGTCGCGAAGAAGTAGATTTTGGTGGATGCCAACCACAAGGCGTTCCCACAATGTAATTCCATAGGCACGTGCCCCTATAGCTTTGTGTTTACTGACAATGTTATGGAAACGCCTTGTGATTGACGTCCAATAAAACCTTCTTCGTCGCGACAGAAAAGATCACAAGAGGGCGCCGGCGTGTGATTGAGAATGGCTGTAACTAATGCCTAAGGTTTGCTTTTTTCTTTTGTAGATAGACCACATTCTCGTACCAAAACCCTTTAGTAAAACGTTTTAGTAAAAAATCGAGTTTTTGGTACGAGAATATGTAGAATATTTCTAATATTTGTACTAAAATTTCCTGTTTCATGTTTGTTTTCTGGAACAATTTGGCGCATGCGCATACTAGGAGCTCTGTCATTGTCTTGGCAATCCCTTACCAAGAGCCTGCGCTTCTTGTGGCCTGCAGTGAAGAACGACAGCTCTGGCATAATCCATTTTTTTGCGCATGCGCAATTTTCCGGAAGTGAAATATCAATAAAAATTATGCTTTCAAACAGAGTTCTTTGTTTGCCTAGGATCAAAATAATAAATAAAAATAATAATTAGAAATCGGTAAATTTCTTTTTTTTTGGCAATTCTTTAAATGCATGCGCTCTTTTACCGGAAGTCCAAGAAATCCTGGCCTCAAAAAGAAGATTATGCCACAGCCCTCGTTCTTCGCCGCAGGCCAGAGAGATTGGTCTCCTAGGTAACGGTGGTGATGTTTCAATCCACCACAGGGTTCCCAAGGACCACAAATGGTATACTTAGTAATCAAAAACATCAATGCATCGTTTCTTTCTTCAAGACTAACCTCAGGTGTAAGGGTTGGCTTTTCGTGACTTCTACCAACAAAGTTCGAGACCATCTCTCTCTTCTTGCGGAGAATATTCATTCGGTAGCGAAGAGACTGACGAATAACAAATAACAACACTTGGTGGTTTCGAGGTTAAGAAAAAAAATTCTTATAAAATCTTGAAAAGACTTGAAGGTCTAACCATTTGCAGATATTAATACAAAGGCAGCACCTTCTCCTCAGTCATTTTAAGAGTGTTGGTCCGGCCGGGACTTGAACCACGGCCTCCCGCACAACAAACCGACGCTCTTACCAACTGAGCTAACCGGATGGCGGTGTAAGTCAATATCACAATGCGCTTTGATACCGAGTCGACTTAGCTTTAACCTCGGCTAATAAATTCCCCACAGAGATGGACATGATACGCTACTTCACGTGACTGGAATAAACATTTAAAATCCACCCCGTCCCAATAATCTGACAAAACAACCAAGCGCCCGTAATCAACAGTGAATATCTATTCTACGCCGGCATCGCGTTTTGTTTTTTTTTTTTTTCACGCGTCATCTCATCTCTTTTTGAAAAATCTGTGCTATATCTTCTTTTTGAAATAAAAATAACGATAAATAACTGTTTTATTTTCCCCATTAAAGTTCAAATTCCGAGCGTGCGCGCGAATACAATGGCGTGAGAGGTGTAGATTATGTCGTGTAGAATAGCACTGGCTTCATTTGTGAGAGTACCTGAAGGTATACGTTGCCAATTTATATCATATTTTTTCAAAAAGTAACAAATATAAAAAATGTGTAAATCTTACGTCATCCGTTCTGAGCGCATTCCACCGTCTCCAGCACTGATTGTCACTTCTCGTTACCATATCCTTCGCTATCAAAGACCAACAACCTGCAGGAAAACAAGTAACCTTAGCTATCAAAGACCAACACCCTGCAGGAAAACAAGTAACCTTAGCTATCAAAGACTAACATCCTGCAGGAAAACAAGTGACCTTAGCTATCAAAGACTAACATCCTGCAGGAAAACAAGTAACCTTAGCTATCAAAGATGAGAGAGTATATGGACCGCGTGGCACTAATGAATACATCCTGTACAGGAAAACAAGTAACCTTAGCTATCAAAGACTAACACCCTGCAGGAAAACAAGTAACCTTAGCTATCAAAGACCAACACCCTGCAGGAAAACAAGTAACCTTAGCTATCAAAGACCAACACCCTGCAGGAAAACAAGTAACCTTAGCTATCAAAGACTAACATCCTGCAGGAAAACAAGTAACCTTAGCTATCAAAGGACTAACATTCTGCAGGAAAACAAGTAACCTTAGCTATCAAAGACTAACATTCTGCAGGAAAAACAAGTTAACCTTAGCTATCAAAGACCAACACCCTGCAGGAAACCAAGTAACCTTAGCTATCAATAACTAACATCCTGCAGGAAAACAAGTAACCTTAACTATCAAAGACCTAACATCTGCAGGGAAAACAAGTAACCTTAGATATTAAAGACTAACATCCTGCAGGAAAACAAGTACCTGCAGGAAAACAAGTAACCTTAGCTATCAAAGACTAACATTCTGCAGAAAAACAAGTAACCTAGCTATCAAAGACTAACATTCTGCAGGAAAACAAGTAACCTTAGCTATCAAAGACTAACATTCTGCAGGAAAACAAGTAACCTTAGCTAGAAAAAGACCAACACCCTGCAGGAAAACAAGTAACCTTAGCTATCAAAGACTAACATCCTGCAGGAAAACAAGTAACCTTAGCTAACAAAGACTAACATCCTGCAGGAAAACAAGTAACCTTAGCTATCAAAGACTAACATCCTTCAGGAAAACAAGTAACCTTAGCTATCAAAGACCAACACCCTGCAGGAAAACGAGTAACCTTAGCTATCAAAACTAACACCCTGCAGGAAACATAAAAACGTAACAATGTCCGGTGGATTAGCGTGGTATGTTCTCTTGTTTACCATGATATGACTTCAAAAGTTGGTCAAAAAGTTATGCACTCACGAGGCGTAGTTAACTGCTGACGTTATATTATGGTAAATTAGCACCTTTTGCATTTTATAAAAGAAATAAAAAAACTTACTCACTGTGCTTTGTGGAGTTATATCTTAAAACTTCTCTTGTGTTCTGCCAATCCCCGCGTGCTTAATAACTGCACACAGCACGCGCGCACGTTTCCTGATTTTTTTCATTTACATACCTTCGCCATGTTTTTCTACTAAGTCCAATAGTTTCTGATCTTCTTTCTTATCCCATGGTCCTTTCTTCAGGATAGGATTCAACACATTCATATACCTGGATTATACATGATGAGATTAGAATAGGACACCTTAGGTCACGTGACCCAGCCCCCTTACTTCGAGCACGACTGATCTGGGCTGATCTAAGTCACGGCATGGCTAACTCACAGATAGAACCCTGAAACAACCTCTGAGCTGATCTAAGTCAGAGCATGGATAACTCACAGATTGAACCCTGAAACAACCTCTGGGCAGATCTAAGTCAGAGCATGGATAACTAACAGATAGAACTCTGAAACAACCTCTGGGCTGACCTAAGTCAGGGCATGGCTAACTCATAGATAGAACCCTGAAACAACCTCTGGGCTGATCTAAGTCAGGGAATGACTAACGCACAAATAGAACCCTGAAACAACCTCTGGGTTGATCTAAGTCAGGGCATGGCTAACTCACAGATTGAACCCTGAAACAACCTCTGGGCTGACCTAAGTTAGGACACGGCTAACTCACAGATAGGACCCTAAAACAACCTCTGGGCTGATCTAAGTCAGGGCATGACTAACTCACAGATAGAACCCTGAAACAACCTCTGGGCTGATCTAAGTCAGGGCATGGCTAACTCACAGATCAAACCCTGAAACAACCTCTCGACTGATCTAAGTCAGGGCACGGCTAACACACAGATCCTAAGTTGAAACAACGATATCTGGGCTGATTTCATTATTAGGTTCAGCGCTCTTAGCCGAAACAATTCTCTACTTACCGCTCACGACATTGGGTCCCAGTTCTTCCCGGTACAAATTCCGCCACTCTTTCCCAGTTGAGTTTCCCAACAAAGCGAACTGCTTCCAGGAGATTCTAGTGGGAAATTATTTAAAAAGCTACTTGTTATGACTATAATATAATATAACACATATAAAACGCGCTCGATTGGCTAAAGCCCTATTTTTACATGGTTTGCACGCTCGCATTATACTACATTTCAAGTTTCGCCAATATTTTCCAAAATGGACGAATCTTTGGAAAATTGGTAAACCTCTTCAGCGACAAGACATCTTTGGGCAAAAAATATAATCTGAGCCAGAAACAAAAAGGAGGACCATGGCAAAAATAAGCGTCGCGCCTCGTGATATTCTTTAGTAATCGTTCTATTTATTATTCCTGGTGCGGATGTTTGTAACGCCATGGGCGCATGGCCGTTTGTTGACTAACTGATAATTCCATTAGGGAAGGTACCCAGAGCCCGCGTTCCTCTTGATCGGCACCGAGAAAGGAGAGGCTCTGGCGGCAGCCGATTTTCTTAACATTATGAAAGGTTCAGGGGGAAAACAATAGATATCTTTTTTGTAACGATACATCTATAGCAATACATACATCATTCTCCTCTGTGGTCCATCGTCCTTTTCTTGATGGTTTACATGCCTTCATGTAACGATTCATACACTGTTCGCCCATACGTCCTTCCAAGTAATCTGCGACTAAATAAACAAACAAACATAAAAAACTGCTATAAATCTGGCATTCTTAATGATTGGGGCGCGTGCTTTATGAGAGCACACATCACGCACGAGATGATCTTTATAACAAATGGTGAGGAATGTAGATCAGCTTCAGGACAGGGCAGAAAAACGGGTTCTACTTTCGATGTTTATGCGTTAATAAGCTTTATATTTTATAAACAGGCTCTTTTTGGGCTGATTAAGAAAATACCAAAATTTGGGGAAATTTAACGAATGCGTATTTAAGTTATAACGCCCTGAACGTTGGGAGAGATGATACTTTGATCAGCACAAAAACTAACATTTTCTTTTTATTCTGCTCTGTCCAGCTTCTGATTTTGAAAGATTATATTTAATGAATTAATGCATTATTATTCAATTCTTACTTCTCTGCCAGTTCCCCTCGCCAAATATCTTGACCAACTCTGTGAGCTGCTCGTCTTCCTCTGGCGTCCATTTGCTGAAATGATAAGATTGAAATCACACGTTCAAATACTGAGATATTATAAACCATACTCTGATAACATTATCTGATAATACAGAGTTTTTTTCCGGGTAATTTAGCTTCCCATCCTTTCACATCCAATTACCTATACATCATTAATAATAGTAGCATCAGCAACAAACGTGGTTTTTGTGTGAGTGAGAAAACTTACTGTACTGTATTACAGCACGTACACGGTACAGCATGCAGTAACATGGAAATGGCTTCCCATAAGAATGGTTATCGTATGAGTGGGAAACATACGGTACTGACTTACAGTACCTACACGGCACAACATGCAGTAACATGGAAATGGCTTCCCATAAGAATGGTTATCGTATGAGTGGGAAACATACCGTACTGACTTACAGTACCTACACGGTACAACATGCAGTAACATGGAAATGGCTTCCCATAAGAATGGTTATCGTATGAGTGGGAAACATGTGGTACTGACTTACAGTACCTACACGGTACAACATGCAGTAACATGGAAATGGCTTCCAATAAGAATGGTTATCGTATGAGTGGGAAGCATGTGGTACTGACTTAGTTACAGTACCTACACGGTATGACATGCTATAACATTGAAATGGCTTCCTATAAATGGTTATTTATCAGTAGGAGACATACCTTACTGGCTAACAGCACGTACACGGTTATCAGAGTTTTAGATTGACTTTTTTCTCCCCGCAAACAGTAAACGTGACCACACTTTTTTATCGTTTTCTAGGATTTAAATTTATCTTTTGCAAACTTTCTAAACACACAAAAATATTCTTCTGTTTTTCTACTTCTTGGAATTGTTTGCAATTCCTTTTCAGTAATTTAAAATATTTTTTCATTGGTCAACTGACGTCTTTCCTATCGTTTCCCACTCATACGAAAATCACACATAACAACTTATACATACCTTCTCAAGATTTCTTTATTTAAACTTCTTTGGAAGCGTTGGTAACACTGGAGCGGTGTTCTGTTCGTCTAGTATAGTATACAGAACACAAACATATTTGCAATAAACTCTAGTATTATATCTATCCAATGGGAATTTCTAACTTTTCCACTGCCGTCAACCACAAATATAGCGCTCTCGGTGACACTGGTGAAAAACGCACTGCGCATGCGTTGAAAAAACAAAAACAAAATGGCGAACAATAGCAATTTATCATATCTAAAGGTATGCCTTATTTTAACCGACAAGGCTATTTCTTAAATATTCGTTTTGAAATTTTACAAATATTTTTAGATTTCTTTACATAGAATCCGACCATGTGATTATCTGCAAATTAGCCATGCTGGATGTCGACGTCTGGCCTTTAGTGGCGACATTTTCAAAGATAATTTTTGCTTTTGTATAAACAAAAGTTTTTTTGTATAAATCAGCTGTGTATCACAATGGAAATTATCTTGCTATTGCGAAAAGGAAAACCTTAAGTTTTCAGTATTTTTCTTAAGTTTTGCGATTTTGTAAAACAATTAAAACACTGGCATCAAAAATATGAGTTGCCCTTAGTTACGTACGCCATCTCCGAGCGTGCGCAGTGCGTTTTTCACAAGTGTCGCTCTCGGTAGCTCTTTTATTTCATATCGGGTAATCAACTCCCCGACCCCTTTCTCACAACCCAGCCCCCCCTAACCCCCGCATCACTTGAAAACGAATAGTCTCTGAACACACCTACATTGTCTGTGCAATTCCAGTTATTCCAGTTAATCTCATCATAATCCTTGTTTTGGCCAAGCTATGTTTTACCACCACCACCACCACACTTTAACCCCCTTCCCCACCCCTCATCACTTGATAATAAACAGTATCTCAACACACCTGTATAGCCTGTGCAATATCATTCCAGTTGATCTCATCATGATCCTTGTTTTTGGCCAACTGTAGTAGCTTCTTAGTCTTCTTGTTTAGTCCATGGTTTTCTGTTCACACGAGGATGACCAAAATGACACCAACGCAGCTGGCATTCCATTGCACTTCGCTTTGGCAGCTAAATATTTATTGAGAAATAAGAAAAAGGCTTGTTTATACAGCTGTCTTGAAAACGGTTGTCAGACCCATAGAAGGTAGGACATTCTAAGACGTATGTGCAACTAAAGTAACCATGGCCAACCAAAAACATTTTGAAATCATATTCACAAATCACAATTTTAACGCCGAATATTAGCATATCAAACAATTGTTGTCGTTCGCGGTCTTCCTGTTGTGACAAACCACGCTCCCCTCTCCTACACATTTCCACTCCTTTATCGGCCAAAACCAAGATGGACTGACTAGTTAGTGATGTTTTCACTCGATTTACTGTAAGTTTGAGCAGTTTTGAGCAAGAAATTCGCCTATTTAGTGAAGAAAATTATATTCCAATTTTCAAATATGGTAAGTACATTCCTTATATGAAAAAAGAAACGGCTCGAGCAACGACAACTTTTCAATGTTGAAAGTTTCATATGATTAGTTGTTGATAAATACTGGATCTTGAATTGTGTGATGTGGTGTGGTGTTGTTTTATTTTCTCAGTTTTATTTTGTTTTGTTTTTCACTCCTGATCATACACACACATGTATAAAGTATAAAGTAAAATATATGAAAAATAGTGAATATTCGTACAGATTCTATTGTTTAAATATTCAATGGTGATTGGCTGGTTAATAGGTATGGGTGGCCTTGGTTGGTGTACTACTACAAACAACACTGAAAATCTCAACAATTTTAATTTTAAACTAGTTAGCAAACACGTTTTGCCATTTGGGAAAGCATCTTAATGATTGTGAATCTGGCAAATGTGAAGGTGTTTTGAATGAAAAGAATCAGAATTAAACGCTTTCAAAAAAGTCAAACATTTTCAGTGAACGTATGGATATCGGGGACGCTTGTAAGCATACATTCTTTGGAAATTGTTCTATTCTATGCATCAATCTAAATATCAGTGATGTGAGTTAAAAATTGAACTACGGGAAGGTACTGACAAACTAGTTGAGTATTTGGCCTTACTATAATATCGGCTTATAATGCCCTTGGATGAGATATGTCCCAAAGTATCTTGAAGCTTCTTTCTTCTGCTAACAGTTCCTTTTTCAGGCAATTTCTCGTCCTCAGACATTAGAGAGTTAAGATTTTCTTTTACGGCAAACGTAAAACGTTTAAAATTCCTTAAGAATCTCCAAGTAGTAAATAAACAAAAGAATACTTGTCTTTGTCGAGAAGGTTTGCAAAAGGTTAAGTGAAATGTAGAGAAACGATGAAAACGTGGTCACGTTTGCCGTTCGCGGGAAGGAAAAACGGGAATCTTAATCTGCCTAATATCTGCCAATAGTCGGGGTTTATTTAGTCAATATTACAGTTCATTAAATTCTCTTTGTGCTTCTTACATATTCAGTGCTCAGTTTGTCCCAGTCAAGGCCTTCCAGGTCTTGTTCAAGGGCTCTGGGTGCCAACTCCCTGGTAATAAACAAAAAAGATTTTTTACAATAATTTTTTTTGTGAATAACGTGTTGGTCTGGCTCCAGGGCTTGAACCCAAGGCTTTCACCTAGATTTTTGTAAAATAAGACGTGCCGATTATTTTGCAGTCTATATTCAATGAGCCTTCAAGAGTGGCCTGAAATCAGTAAAAATGGCCAAGGCGTTTGGGTACTGAGCCACTATTTTAAATATCCGACTACTTTTGGAGTGCAAACCACGTGACTCAAAATCTACGACGAGTTAGTTCGGCTGCACGCAGGCAACGTCAACCGGAAGTGTAAATGACTTCACTTTGTGGCTTAGAACCTCGAAAGTCTATCCTCCCTGTGGATGAGTTGACATCATTGACAATGTCTTGAATGAAATCTCCAATGAACAGAAGCCCAAAGAAAAATTATTTAAACTTCCGGTTGACGTCGCCGTCATAGATTCTGCAAATCTGAAAATCCGCAACGCAACGCGTTGGGTAACGACACTAATAGCGGCTGGGTAGGACACTAGAAAGAGCCTGGATAAAAATTACTCTGTGTAAATCTAGTTACACTATCAAAATTGTGTAGAAACAAAAAAAAACATCCCACTGCAAGTACCCCAACACTGCTAGCCTCAACATCCCTCTCTTATGGTTTCATCCATAGTGCTAGTCACTGACTCCCATTCAATCGCATTCAAGCATCAGTGTTGAGAGTATAAATACAACATTGTTTACCCAGGGTAGCCTAGTCAGCACAGAAGCTGTTATCAATAAGGGCCCTGCAATAAAAAGAAAACTAATATTCTATAAAATAAATATATATTTAGCTATTTTTTCAAGGTTGAAGAAAGAACTGGGTGGAATTAGGATTCCAGTGCTGAATTGTGTAGCTTGTTTCAAAGGATGAAATAGTAACCATCTTGAAAATATGTTTCGTCAAACGGTCCCACAATGCTCTGCAATAGCAACTCCATCCAGTTTTTTCCTCAACTTGGTATCATTTGAAAGAAAATGTATCAGATAGAAGGTAGAAAAGCTATGCTTTACCTTACTTCCTTGATTTTTTTATTGATGAGGGACACTTCTACTGGGTCAACGTTAAGCTTATTTTGAGCTTTTTTGAGACTAGAAAAATGCATGAGGGAAAGAATAAATGAATAAAATAACAAACGAACGAACGAACGAACGAACGAACGACGAACGAACGAATGAATAAACGAACGAGAGAACGAACAGACGAACAAAAGAACAATCGAAAACGAACTAATAACTAAGGCATCCTACAGGTTCATGACACTGGTGAAAAACGCACTGCGCATGCGTTGGGAGAAAAAACAAAATGGCGGACAATAACAATTGATCACATCTAAAGGTATGCCTTATTTTAACCGACAGGGCTATTTCTTAAATATTCGTTTTGGAATTTTACAGATATTTTTGGATTTCTTTACATAGAATCCAACCATTTGATTATCTGCAAATTAGCCATGCTGGATGTCTAAGTCGGGCAGCTAGTGGCGACATGTTCAAAGATAATTTTTGCTTTCGTATAAACAATCAAAACACCGGCATCAAAAATATGAGTTGCCCTTAGTTACGTAGGCCATCTTTGAGCGTGCGCAGTGCGTTTTTCACCAGTGTCCAGGTTCATATATACTTTAACATGCACATCTCTAAACATTTGTATTGATTTTGACAGCTATGCCCAAATATTTGATAATACTGTGAACTCATTCTGAATTCATTTTTCATTTATAATGCAGCCAAAAAATAAATAAACAATTTCTAAAGATTAAATGTTTGGTAACATTATCAACGTAACGTCCAATAAAATATGAACCATACAATAACGACGCAAATAGTCCGACGAGGAGAAACACCATTCAGTCTACACCATCGCCTGATGAAGACTAGCAGTTTGCAGTCGAAATGTCCTCTACAAAAGACCCTCAATCGTGAGACAAATGAATAGTATCATTCATTATTATTCATTAATTACTTTTCCACGATGAATAATATCTTTTATCCATTCTATTAGCATTATCATTACACGCATATCGTGATGTTTGGAAATGTTCTCACCTTATCAACAAAGGTGACAACTTGTTTTTCAGGTTTTGCATCCTTACTCCCTCAGACAGTAGTTTATCCTCCTTGGCATTCCCTAACAACACAATATACAGTACCAAGATTAAGGATCATTTATACCTAGGGTCTGGTTGTACAAAGGGTGTATGTGTATACTATAGTTACAGAAATTATCCATACCCCCTCCCCCCACAGAGGAATTTTTAATCCCCCCCCCCCCCCCTCTGCCCCCAGAAATTATAATTTTCTTCATAGGAACTCTTCTCTCTTACTTTCTGTAACTAAACAACAGCGCTATCTGATGGACAAATCTTTTTATTCAGTGGATAAATTTGTATTTATAGAAAATCACGTGATCTGGAGTACAATTCGGAATTTATAGGTACACGAAAAAAGTTTTCCAAATTGGACTAGCATTTTGGGTGTACCCCTCTTGTCCAATCAGAATCGAGTAATTTTGTAGAGTGTATAATAAATTGCATAACAGCATTTCTTGATTCAAATTTAGCATTTTATAACTCAAAAGTAGTAGAACTTTCCCACAATATTTGTATTGAATTATTCTTTCAGATGAGAGTGGTTATATATCTAGAAAGTTTATATAGTTTATATATATATATATATATATATATAACACAGTATGTAATGTGGTCTATACTGGTGAAACAGTGCTCGATGCGTAGGGATGCAGAGCAATAGATATATAGTAAAGATTGGATTAAAGACGAGACATGTTCACTGTAACTCCTAGTTTCGTGCTTACGCACTCATCAGACAGACTTTAATCTTAAAGATTAAAGTCTTTCTGATGAGTGCGTAAGCACGAAACTCGGAGTTACAGTGAACATGTCTCGTCTTTAATCCAATCTTTACTATGTATATATATATATATAAATATATATTGAAAAATATATCTTCTGCTTACATGTTTTTGATTTGGTCTGGTATGCACCCGTGCCTATTAAAGACCTTAAATGTTTGACATCTATATTAGCAGGAGGACCCTAAAGAAACCAATAAATACATGGTAATAAATAATAAATAATTGATAATAAATGAATCAAGTACAATTTTAGAAATGAATATAATTTGAGTTAATAAATAATAAATAATTGATAATAATGAATAAATGAATCAAGTACACTAACAGATCACGTGAACCTACTTCCCTTAAAGCGAACCGCTGTGTTAAAATGAACAACAAAAATGAAATGAGCAACTTGATATTAGTAGGGTAGTGGAGTTTTAGCTCATAACAAGTGAGACAGGAAAATGGCATTAAATATAAAATCAAATGTTTTATTATGATCTGTATGGGGAAATATGCTTCATGGCATGCAAACACATTTTCCCTTACAAATCCTTATAAACTATTCCATTTTATATCTAATACCATTTCTCCTATAGTCAACATTATATTATGAGCTGAAACTCCTGAAACAACTGCTTATTTTAAAGGAGGTATTCTATCCAGGATTTCATTCAGGGAGGGGTGTTGCGCACAAAGTTAACCCAGGAAGGGGTGCACCCCTTAGAATCGAAGGTAAAAGACGGTATTGGTTATCTTCGAAGTAAAGGCACAAGGTGGAACCAGTGAGGGGTGCACACCCCCTGCACCTCTATTCTGGATCTGCCTCTGGGTAGGGTCATGTGACCTGTTAGTGCAAGTCGTCTATTATTCAACTCAGAAGCTCAATCATTATGGGGAATATTTCAATTGAAGACTCACTGCTCTACGAATATTCCCAGCTGATATTCACTTGACTACATCATCAGCGAATAATGAATTGTTACAGTAAGTAATAATAATGATAGCAATAATTATAATAATATCATTTAAAAAATTTGATGACTCACATGGCCATCAGCATCTCTAAAGTATGGAGAAGAAAACAAGTATAAAGAAGGTAGTGCTTGTTGGATTTCTTCTTCTTCAGTCAGCTTTGCTTGACAAAGACTCATCTGATGGAAAATTACATCAACACTAATAAATAATAAAATAATAACGATGCTAATGATGACGTTGAGGTGATGATGGTAATGATGATGATGATGTTAGTGATGGTGATGATGGTGATTATGATGCCAATGATGATGATGATGTAAAAATAATGATGGTGATGGTGATGGTGTTAGTGATGAAGGTGATGATGATGATGATGTTAGTGATGAAGGTGATGATGATGGTGCATGATGATGATGGTGATGATGATGATGCTAATGATGGTGATGGTGATGATGGTGATGATGATGATAATGTTGGTGATTATGATGTCATTGATGATGATAATATAGATAATGATTACTTGGATAATGATGGTGATGAGAATGTTCCCATGAGAATAAACAAGATTGCTGGAGCACAGCTATAACCACATTAACATAATAATAATAGTTTGAGAGGAGGGAAAAAGGAAAAAAAATCAAATTCCAAAATAGAAAAAAATTCAGCTCACATGGGATGACTGGGAATCAAACTCTATAGTTAAACCACAAACTAGAGGTGAAAGGTGAGCACTTTAACAACACTACATCATCTTGACCCCTGTAAGACTGACCTGTTTCAATTTATTATCTTCTAATGCTACTTCAATACCACACAGTTCCTTGAGAATCTGAGACTGCAATGAAAAAGAATATTAGGGAAGCATGGGTGGAGTAATGGTGACAGCCCTCGCCTCTCACAAATGCGACCGGGTTCCATCTTCCACCATAGAGTTTGTTAGTTGGTTTGTTGTTGAAAAATATAGAGAGTTCTGTGTCTTTCCAGTGGCGGATCTAGGGGTAGTGCGAAGGGGTCCCCTGCACCCGTTTTTTTTTGTAACGGTTTGAATTTTTGAATAAAGAAATCTTCTGTAGATTTTAATTAAGAAGATTACAGAAGTTTTGGGTTGTGTCCTGTTGTTATAGCTTATATTTGCGAGGCTCAAGCATTCCAAACAGATCGAGGCATCGCCATTTCCCGACCAACTGCATGGACTACCTGTGTGGAAATGAACGCATGCGTAGTCTAGGTCTGGACCCCGTTTTGAAAAATCCTGGATCCGCCACTGCTTCCTTTTATGGGTAAATGTGATCAATGTGACATCTTTTATTGTATTCTCTAGTGGTAAACAGGTTATATCAATCACTGTCATTACTGTAACAAAGCTTTATTAGCTCCTCTAGATGCCTCATAAAGCCTTGTCAGCCAAGATGGCTGCTGTATCGTTGAAGTTGTTCAATACTTGAGATTATTACTTGGGAATTTTACCTGGTATTCTAGGCTAACAAAACAGCTAGTCATTGGACAATTTCTGGTCAAAAATTGAAACTTGTCCAGTTAAGTCTTTGCCTTGCTGATCGTTCTTACCATTAATATTGAGCGAGAAATGAGGTGTGGCTAAGCTAAGGATTATTTTATTTATTAGAGCATATGGGGGCAGGGAGGGGGTGGCAAAATTGTAGTGAGTGTTACATTATTTTGAGAAACTGGTGAGAGGGGTTATCACATTATATGTGGGGTTTGGTTAGGTTTGTAAAGCTTTCCATGTGATTTTGTCAACCCCCACCCCACCCCCCTTCCATCCCCCATGCACTAATAAAGCCCCCTATCACTAATTTGGCCATCCATCATGCCAAGCGACTGAATGGTCATTCCTTTAACCCTCATAATTATTCTTACCTGGTATTGTTGGTTGTGAACCAAACTCAATGCTATGGTATCCCTTAAATCAAGAGAACTTAGGATCTACATCATCATCTATACTGAGATCATTATCATCATTATCAATTTCTTCTTGGACGGCTATGTTTTGTTGCATAGAAGCAAAGTTATAAATAGCTTGTTCATGGGTGATAGTGTTATTCGGCTCAATGTTTGTAGTAGAAATGTTAACAGAGGTGATGGAGGTAGTTTCAGGCTTGTGCTGTTCAATAGTTAATACAGACAAATTATTACATGGTTCTAAGAGGTTACCATGACAACCACTTGGACCTAATTTCGGTGACATTTCAGCAGATAATGGAAATGAACTATTTTTTACTAATTGACTCAATACATTTTCTTCACTTTCTTGTTCATTTCTGGAAACACCTGTTGTCATAGGAACTAGTTCAGTTAAGATAGGTTCAGCTTCACATCCTTCTGGGGGACTTGTGCTTTGATGTTGTGATCCACATCGCTGGAAATATGTTTGGGTACAATTAGATATTTATTTTGTAAAATAAAAAAACTTTGAAGACAGTTATCTCTTTGCTTTTGTTTTTTGTTTTTGTTTTGCTTTGTTCTGGCAAAAATTTTGTCTGTAGTACCATAGTTTGTATTAATAGGTTAACGAATTTGATTTATTGGGAAAAGGAGTTTACTATCAAATTTATCATACGATAATAATTATAATGATTATAAATATATTATAAGTAAGCTTGCAAAGTTTTACAAACATTGTCCTTAAACTGACAAAGATATGAATTATTGGATCTTTTTTGGATTCAGTTTAACAAAGAATGCTTGATGTTCACATATAGTTCTTCACAAAAATGCTTAGCTTCAAAAATTCATATGATTTTCACTTCAAGAGCAATCTTCGTGAACCTTTTCAATTTTCAAATTTCTTTTATTAATAATTAATATAGTAAATAAGTTAATTATTATCAACATGACAAAGTCTTGTGTTAGTGCTAGCAATAGAGGCTGATCGTTTATTATGTCAATGGGGGGTGTGGGTTGAATTTACAGGGGGGTACAATTTTCGAAACCAGTTGATACATTTTTTTGTAATTGCAAAATAAGGGGGGTATAGTTTTATGTTTTAGGTTTTTTCATGCAACATCAGTGGACTTTTGAATTGAGCTATGGATCATAATTTTTTTTTAAAGAAGGGGTACGTTTATTTATTGGAAGATATTGTGGGGAGGTGCAACTTTTACTTAATTAATTTTTTCAAAAGTTCTAAAAAGACTAATAAAAACACATTGATTAAACCAGAAGATGTGAAAGTGTTCATTCAACCAAAATGGTGGCTTTGAATAGCGACAGTTTCAAGGTTCACTGCCTCCTTAAAAGTAATCCAGCTGAATAATAAGATGCGGACTCAACTTCATCGTGTGGGATACGATAAAACTCAAAATTATGTATATTTTTTAAATACCAAAACAGCAAATAACCCTTCCATTTTACCTGGGTATCGTTAGTAGTGAGGTCTGAGCGATGAAGTTTGAAGTAACTCGTTTCTAAATCACAAACAACAACAAGCTGTCAGTCGCTCAATCTCTGTACCTGAAATAGCAATGCACTTGAAGCATTTTTGCACATAAGAAGTGTCTTACATATTAAAATATATAAAACAGGCTTATATTGTGAAAGGGAAGCTATAAGCAAAGGGTATTTGTAGTTAAGTACCTATAAAATTGATGTTATCTTCCTCTTCTTCTTCTTCTTCATCATCTTCAGTCTTCTTCTTCTTCGACGTCACTATCGGCGAGTGCCAGACGAATTTTCTGAATATCATCAATTAAATTCTCTCTTTCAAACCCCTCTTCGTCCGAATCAAAGTCTGTATCGTAGTCATCGCACATTCTTCTCGTTAAATTGAAATCTGTTAAAGAATTCACATGTTTTGGAGGGTTTTTTTCTCGGTTACTTCGCGCATACGTTGTGCAAACGTTCGACTTCTTCTTTCCATGTGGGACTTGGGATGACAAATGTGATACTCGGGGGGGAGTAGGAGGGACTGATCAAGATCATTCGGACACAGGAAACCCAAATCTTATCAAAATGTTCTTCCTGTGTTTACTGTAAAACGGATGTTAAGTACGACCCGATTTGGTTTTTAGAGGGAAGATAGAGGCTCATAAGTGAAAATTTGATCTTTTGTGGCCGGTCAATTCTACTCATTTTGACGCGGCTAGTAGGAAGGGTCATAGTCGTCACTCACTCACACTTTTTCACACGTTTTTAATGCGCTCGGTGGCTTTTGGGAAGGAGAGAGAAACAGTGATGCTTTACTTTTACACTCCGTCCTTCCCTTGGTGCACCGGGAACTCACTAAATCCTTCCCATCAACCACAGCGTGAGATCAATAAACAAGAGAAGCGACTGGGTATTGAATTTCTTAATTACTAAGTGAAACGCAATGGACAACGACTATTTTTGAATGTTTGCTATCCCCCGCCCTCCCACTCTTCCCCCAAACGTTTTGAAATAAAGTTTTTCTCCCGATTTTACTGATTTTTGCTGAAGTTACAAATTGCAATTGCGTTATTAGGTACAGTAGTAATAGATTATGCGTTCGGTGTGTGTAATAAAATAGAGAGAATAAGAGAAAAATATCAAGTACCCTTGGCGGGAATCGAATCCACGTCTTCGGTATTCTAGTCCGATGTGTTAACCACTACGCTACTGACAAGGACCAACGACGCTAATGACGCAGCCGGAATATGATTGGTAGGGTACTCGTGAGGATCCCAGAGTGATATTTTTATATAATTAATTAGCTAGGAGGGATGTGTAGATCGTGAACCAAGTTAGGCCATACACTATACTGTATAAGCGCTTTCTTTGCCCTAGTTATCGCGGATGATATCTATAATATCTTCAATGCGCCTGCTGAAGGACTAACTCATTTTTCTATGATATAGAAATTAGAAATTTTTGCGGACCAGCGCTAGCCTAGCCTCTTCCCCGGGGGGGGGGGGGGGGGGTGTTGAAATTTCACCCCTAAGAGGGACCAATCAATAACGCATTTTTTTGTTTGGTTTCTCGATTTTATTTGCATCAAACGTCATCTGCTCTAACGAATTTATGACGAGGTCAACATACACAAATCGCTTGCCTTTTTGTAGATCTCATACCCTAAAAGAGATACCACAAAATTCAGTTGGTGCGCATTCCCGTTGTTATCACCCTAAGCGGGACCAAAAACCGATTTCAAAACCCTAAAAGGACGACGAGGACCCCCGCCCCCCGGGTATTGAACCAGGAAGGTTTCCTGGGTCGACTATGTTATAGTGAAGGCACGTTTTATTCAAAGACAAAGCCTGCTCCAATAGCTGCCATGGTAAATTCAACCCGACCAATGCAATGCTAATGCTAATAGAATATTAGTGTTTATGCTAATATGTGATGGATTCGAGTTAAGAAAGGCGACTTGGATACCCTGACAACTCACCAGACTGAAAAAATATCTTTAAAATAAATGAGTTTACTTTACGACTTAAAGCCAGTAAACCACATAAAATCTAAAGCTTCAAAATCTTATCAATAGGAAACTAGGTTAAAACTAAGTCCGATCCTATGAATGTTATTACTTTTTTTATGATATGCTATTAAATGATTCTACTTATCCAAAAGTTTTTAAGTTTCTTTTCTGTCTGCGAGTATCTCCAGTTGTTCAGCTGAACATCCATACAGCCATTTTTCTTCAAGACCTGATTTTTGCCCATTCAGGATTCGCCACCTGCTGTTCCACATTCCCTCAGAGAGAAATGCAAGTAACAAATTGCGCTGTGACGATGAATGGATAGGTTCTCGTCCGTGACTAATGCGGCCGTTGTTCATAAGGACAGCGACTCCTTCTTTTATGATCACTCTATTCTGGTTCGCTTTCTCGTCTAGCTTTTTCTGCAGTAGCCTGTATGCATCATAGTGCTTCTTCATCGTTTCATGATCTCTAAATACGCTCAAATCCACACCTGCGTGTTTATTCGTCAAATTAATGTAATCGTGTTTCTCTCTCCTATCATAGGCGATCATTGGCTTGTATTCCACGTTATCTAAATGGTAAACGTAGAACTGTTTAGGTTTAACCACTTCGGGAACAGTCAATCGTCTCCTGGCCAGACGCACTGGGATCGTACGAAGCAGGTCGTAAGCCTCCGGTTCTTCTCGGCGTATTTCTTCAACCGCCTTCAGGTTATCAACAAGAAAGTTGTTGGTATCTTTGGCTGGCGCATTGTAGCGAGTTCCAAGCAAACAAGTCAGTCTGTGCATTGAGGCATAGTAGGGGGTGTCCACATGCATTGGGTGCGCATTCGAGGTATAAGTTGATGTGTCGTAGCTGGATTCTTTGTTACTATCGTGTAAAATATGGAGTATGTTTGTAGCATGGACACGTTGAGCTTCTTGACCAATAGAGTGGATGAGATCAATAATGCCTTCTTCATTTGGGGGCACTCCCTGGAAAATTGCCAAGCCGTACTTCCTTAAGTCCCCAAACCAGCTGTCGAAATTTTCCATTCTTTCAGAGTAGTTATAAACTGGGAACTTGAAGTTGGCATCCCAAAGAGTGATGTCAGGCTTCTTACATAGATCTTTATTGATATTATGGTCTTGAGCACGCAGCCAAGAAGCATTAAAAGTACCAAGATGATCACCCCATTCAACAAGAATATCCTCGCTTCCTTTACCGTGTTCTGCACGAACCAACGGGGATTCTTTACGGATAAACTCAACGTAGTCATCTCTTTTATACAGCAAGGGACCGGCATCGAAAACCTCGGGATCGCGCGCTGCACTTCGAAGCCAGATATTTGGGAAGTTGCTCTGCTTACCGTCTTGCCAGGCTATTGATAACAGATCTTTGCAGTGAGAAACAGCTGCGATACGGAATGGAGTTCGTAAAGCTTGAAAAGGAGCTTTTAACATTGCTGCCATTATTTTAGACTGCTGTCTGCGTTCAGTGCCTCAGAGCGGAAAAAATCAAATCTTTCAGTCGTCGCTTTATAGCCGTTTGGTTGGCGATATGAATAGCATTCTAAATGCTAACGTATTTTATCTTAACTAATTTTATTAAATTAGCAAATGTCATGTACATATGGGCAAATTGAACCAGCATTGTGTAGTCTATTCGATGACGGATGAACCGGGAATGGGCGGGATTTGGGGGGAGGGAGTTCGTATTAAAAAAAAAAACCCACACATCTGCAACTTTTATGCCACCACGGAGAGGTACAAAATTAAATGGTCTCTAAACCACAAACTGTACAAACATGTTTTATCCAATATTTTTATGATTGAAATGCCTTTGCAAAACCAACTACAAGAAATAGTGTAATTGGTGTTAATATAAATATATATAATATAATATATAATAATAATGGTCTTAAAATTTCTTCTGATATATTCTATATATATTTCTTATGTCGTTCAGCTTACTATCTAAAGCTTAAATAAAAAACAAAAATTTTAAATTGCTCTCCAGTACAGACACATGACCGTTAACTTCAAGGAGACTATTGAATCAAACTGAATTAAAAATTATTTCGCTGTTCCAAAGGCAGAGGTATTTTGATATGAAATTTGTTAGTATAAATTAAAACGATCAAAAATCATTTTTTGTATTCTTAGGTGTCAAATCATTTTTTGAAAGCTTTTCTGAAGTATTGATCTCAATATGCACCAACATTGGTTCATCAATATGTATCAATAAAAAATATTTGTTATATCGGCTCCCTTTTTGTCGGTTTTAAAACGAAAGTCTTAGCTTTCCGAAAAGCTAGACATGATATGAATTACATGTTAAATGTTGATATTCATTCAGTTCAATCTTCTTTTGATATTCAATATTCTTCTAAATGAAAGCCGAATTACAATGATTTTACAATTGTTTATTTATTTAAACCTATTTCCCTACTAAGCATTTACCAAATAGCAAAGCACTTATCGAAAGGGCCCAGTCATGCTTTACATAATTATGAACGTTTCGTGAAAATTGTCGTTCTCGTTGCACTTCTCGTTCACTTCTCAATTCGTTTTTCGTTGCTTAGCAGATTCAAATGCACCCGAACGACCGTGAGAGAGAGAGAGAGAGAGAGAGAGAGAGAGAGAGAGAGAGAGAGAGAGAGAGAGAGAGAGAGAGAGAGAGAGAGAGAGAGAGAGACGAATTACATAGCTTCTTAGTTATTTTTAGAGTTTATTGTCTTCGCCGCTTTTCAAGTTGAAAGCGTTTAGTGCGATTCTAGACGATCTGATATAGAAAGAAGTAAAATCGTTAGTCGGACGTTGTAATTGATTATTTATCTATTTATTTTGCTGGAGATAATGGACTGAATCTAATTCCAACAACTGAACAACCCGTAACTACCGAGTTCGCTGAATATTGAAATCCTGTACAACTCATTACCAAATGATCTCGGAAACAGACTCGTACCCAGTCGCTTTTCTTGTCTTGTTGATCTCACGCTTCGGGGAAGGATTTAGTGATTTAGGGGAAGGACCGCGCGAAAAAAAGCGTTAAAAAAATGTACGACGACTGGGTACGAGTCTGTTTCGGAAACACAGTGGGGCACAGCATCGGCATTCGCAATCTATAAGGAGGTCGACTTGACAGCAATTTCTAGACCAAAATTCTTGGACTTGCTTCCTAGCCACATAAGATTTTACCGGGTTTACAGTCGCCACGAAAGCACAATTAACTAGAAAGAACAGCATCAAACAGCTGTATAATAAACGTGACAAATCAGTGTTTGCTCTTCCTTGGTTTGCCTTTAGAATATTTTAAAGGACCGTTTTGGGGGAGGGGGGGGGGGGGGGCACTTCAAAATTAAATAGCTTAATATGGAATTAATTTTTTTAAATTACTCTTCACAAAATCCCACCGGTTCCCCGGGGGGGGTGGGGAATGGGGGCCTTTTAATTGTTTTTCCCACATCAGGGTGGCTATATATGATGGTGAATGTAAGCGAAAAAATAGTGAAAATAAGATTATATATAATAGGCTTTATTTTTTAAAATCAGCTAGACGAAACATGATTTATGAACATATTGCATCATGCAGCACAGGTTTCCATGAATTTGCAGTGAACATTTCGTGGTATTATTTAATCTTTACCTTTAAGATAATCCAACAAAATTCGAATATTCAAACTATTCAAATATATTTTTATTTGTTTTATTTTAGATCTAGAATGCCTTTTGGAAAACCGACAACAAAAGATCAGTATAATTGGCGCGTCAAGCTGGTTTTAAAATTGCTTATTTTTATAGAAATACCCTTTTGTTTTCAGTTGACTAGCTTGGTTTCATCTAGCCCCTGTCTACTCGTTAACGATAAAAAAAAAAACTTAGTGTCTGTCATGAAAGTTCATTACGGGCGTTTTGTTTTGTTTTGTTTTTTTTTTACTTTCCATTAAAACCTCCTCTGGTGAGAGGAGGTTTTAATGCGGAGTAAACTTCTCGCATTAAAAAGACGTAATTAATCTTACTTTCATGACAGACACTGAGTTTCTCGACCAATCATCGCGCGATTTTCAATAATCTCCTGTGTATTCTTACTAAGTGTTAATATGTTCTGAAAAATATTCTGAGTGTTTGCTGGCTATTCTACTTCTATTCTACTTCAATTTCCACACCTATTATTTATGGGGGCTTGAAGAACCCAACAAAAATGACCGCTCGCAAACATGATTGGCTTCATAGCTCAGTTGGTAGAGCATCGCACCGGCATCGCTGAGGTCATGGTTCGATTCCCGTTGAAGCTTGAAATCACTTTTTCAAGTCTTTCTTTACAGCGTTCGCTTAGATCGCTCATTCACTGTGATGATCAACACATCCATCATTATTCTATTTCTCTTCGTAGATATAAGGGTTTTAGAACAATTTTCGGTGAATTTGCGTTGATTTGACCCCCTGTGACGACCATGATCCTTTGCGTTTAAACAATAGATTGTTTTGATGTGACGTCATAGTGAATTAGGGCATTTAAAATCATTAGACATCGTATATGTAGCATTCGAATATCTAGAAAAGACTCCAATTATCCAATTCATACGAATACAGAATCGTAAATTCGGAGAAACACGAAAGAAGAAAATGTGACAAAATTCCAAAGTGATTTTAACGGATTATGAACAAGTGTGGAATTGAATTCTTCCAAAGTCAAATAGCATTAGCAAAAAGAAAACACAGCAAAGATACATAATATTGCACATTAAAATACATATCCACATTTTGTCGGAAACCACCGCTCATACAAGATTGTAAACTACCGACTCGCGATTGGCTGAGAAACTTCAATTTTGGAAAAGGGCGGGAAAATTCGGGAAAATGAAGAAAGGTTCTCAAGAAGGCGGGAATACGAAAATTTTATCGCGGGAAAAATGAAAAACAAAGTTTGATGTTTAAAAAAGTCTAGTTGGTTAGACTTTAGTGATTGGTTAAGCAACAAGAGGTTAATAAAAAAATGTCCTAAAACGCATATGATTGTAGTACATGCATGGGCTGAAAAAAATCGTGAACTTTTCTGAAATTAAAAAAGAAAAAAAAAAGAAAAAGAATGAGAATACCTCGATATCTATGTCATTCCTAGTGGACAAGACAGCACAAATCGATATCGACCGATATGTTATTTTGGCTGCCTGTGATTACTGTGACTAAGAATAAAAACACAGGTAACCCAACCCCCAAGAATCCCCTTGACAGTTTCCTGCGCCATCTTGAAAGGTAGCCGTGCTTTTGCATCGACGCGAGACGAACGGCGAACTTGCAATGATAGAGACCTTTAATTTTCAACACCTTGAACAATTATTCATGTGCCTTGATCATTGCACTGCAAGCTCACCGTTCGTCTCGCTTCGATGGAAAGGCACGGCTACCTTTCAAGATGGCGCAGGGAACTGTGAAGGGGACTAATCACTTTTACAACCAACAACCGTTCTTTTAAAGTTTTTCCTGAAAACTCTCACACACGATTTTTTTCTCACTATAACAGATGCATGATTTATTCCTATTCTCACAATTATCTTGCAATCAACTCAGATATATAATATTGAGATGTGTTTTCATCCTTCTAACGAATCGTTAAACTTTCATGTATAGAGTCGGGTGTAAAACGTCATCTCGCTTCAGGCTTATTGAGATTGATCAATGCCCACTTTAGAAACGAGTTGAGGACTGGGAACGAGTTTTCGTAATATTATCCTAGCTAAAAAATAAACACCATAACAAGAAAGAGTACATCGTAATAAGTAAATTTCTGGAGTTTCAAGATTTTGGGTTTCATACCTTTTGTGTAGCAGCCTCCCAAACATCTCAAAAATTACAAAGACGTATGGTTATTGGGGACGCTTGTCTCTAGTAGTAAACATACATTTCTTTGTTTTTTTTGTGATGTTTTTGATTGCTTATTACTTAGCTGTTATTTAGCCAATCTAAGCCATACTACAGCAAACTGTTAATTTTGATGTGCTCTTTCTCGTTATGGAAATGAATTTTTCATAAGATTAATTGTCAATAGCTTATATTAATACCTCCTATACACTTATTTCAATAACGTTAGTTGCCTGAAAAGCTACAAAGCTGAGACCGAGAAGGATTATGGTTGGATACATTTTACATGTTTCAACCGCTCGATAACGGATGGACTTGAGATAGTCTACCATTTGCAAGTTAACATCCTCTGGGCATCCTCAACTGCTGCACTTTGTGTCAAAAGCTTTACATGTTGAATATAAAACATTTCCCATGATTCTCAGCGATCTCAGCTTTCTAGGTTTTTGGTGACTAACTTTATTGAAATAAGTATATACTCGTTCCTGTGTTTCTTTTTTTTTTAAGTTGCCAATTGGTATTTAGTTGCTATTTTTTCAAGGAGGGAGGAAAACTTGAGCCTTCAGACAAAAAAAAACCCTTGAAGAAATAAGAAGAGATATCTAGTGTGTACTGCGTTGGTGTTTCTAATGAAACAGTTAAGGTGACTGCCTACTTTTGAAAATTGATTTAAGCTTTTTTTAAAACTTCGATTTTCCGAGTAGAAATTTAATACTGATTCCAAATCTGGAAAGAAAAATAGGGTGTCCCGAGCTTGTTTTCGAGATAATCAGCATTTAATGGAAGCCTACGCACGAGCTTTTGGAGTAAAATCTGCGCCAGCGGAAGTGATTAGGAAAAAAGTAAGATCCATAAGATCAAAGTTTTTTGTAGACTATATGATTGCACGAATGAAGGCTAGTCAATCATTCTACAATAATACATGGATATTTTCAACAAAAGACAAAAAGATAAATTGATTTCTCATATTTTGTAGTTTTGGTGCTCTTAAAAATTTCATAAAGTCGAACAAAAATCCCTACAAAAATCTATTTTTTCATGTGTTGCTGATTTAAACTTTTTCTAAGATGTTGATATAACATAGATTTTTGAGAGTTTTTTCGAATGAGCCATTAAAAAATATAGAGTCCCGTGCAAAATTTTAAGGTTTTGCCCTGTTGAAGCTCAAAACGCGTATGGTCCTTCAATAAAATCTTGTAGATTTTTCAGCGGTTTTTGAGCGCGCGCACATCGTGGGCTCAATTCGAACGTTCAAAAGTAGGCAGCCACCTAAGTAAATTTTACACGAGTTTTTTCATTTTTTCAGTTCGTAAAATTTACCTTTGAAGAAATAGAAGAGAACCAACAAACAACTCTAATAAAGAAACAGAGGTCAGGGATCGAACCCAGTTGCACTGGTGATGCAGCACACACCAACCTTGCTCTGCATAATGAGAGTAAACTGAGTGGTTAAAAGGAAAAGGATAGGTGCTTTCGTCCTCTTTTTTTTTTCACTTGCTTACTCTCCGTTTCAGGATAACCTTACAAAGTCCCAGAAACAGAGAGCAGGTGTTTTAAGGTAAGCCGGAAGCCATGAGAGCTCCAGCGGTTACTTCAAAGTTAACTACCAGCTATTCTTTCTTTCTATATTTTTATTATTATTAATTTATCAGATCACAGCCAGCATCTTCAGATTATGACCAACTACTCCAAAAAATTCTGAAAACCCTGGGAGAGACTGTTCAAGACTGGCTAGACCATAGCTAAATGTCAAATAGTGAACATACTGGTAGCTCTTATGAAAGACATTGAAAACTTCATAATTAAAGTAGAACATCTACAATTTATAGCATTACAATGAGGACACTGGAGTGATGAGCATTTTTTCAGGTTATTTCAAAAACTTTATACTGTTTCAAAAGCTCTAAAATAAAGCGTCATTATTGCAGAACATCTATAACGACAGACCTCTTTACCTTAAAGTGCTTATAAGCCTTAGCATAATATTTCAGAATTTATTCTTTAGATAGTGGATAGTTGATTGTGAAAATATTTCATCATTTGAACGTCGGGTCTTTGAGATACGAAGGTTTATATTCCCAATATGTTAATGACTATGACGTAACATAAGGGATCATTTAATATACAACACTGCACTCGTTCTGGATTACAATATTTTAAAAGCATCACCCTTTTACTCGTGACTCACGTAAAGGTTCTTACAAATTTGTTTTCAAAAAATGCCCAGCGTTCAATATTAAAAGTTGCCACAAAATGACCCAAATCCCTTATGTTACGTCATAGTCATTAACATATTGGGAATACAAACCTTCGTATCTCAAAGACCCGACATTCAAATGACGAATTATTTTCACAATCAACTATCCACTATTCAAAGAATAAATTCCAAAAATATTGTATAAAGGCTTATAAGCACTGTAATGTTTACCTATTTCAGATCACATATCATTCTTATGAGTATAATATTTTTTGAGTTGTATATCCATAAGTCTTCTCAAGACCAACTATTAGACAAAAATACCATACTCTAGGGAATAACACATGGTCTGAATTGGGAAAAGCACAAGCTATAAGGGACAATTAAAGATCAGATAGGTCCAAACAATTACTATCATTAGAAAGAAGGTAATGAATGTGCAATATTTTGCCTTTTTATACAAAGTTGTAGCCAAAAATTCATAAAGACTATCAAAATGTCTTAATTATCAAACTAGAACTGTACAAAACTTTCTTGCTGGTAAAGGAAACACCAGCTATTTGACTTGGTAGATTAATTGTCAGCTTGAAACATCCTTGAGGAAGCTGGAAAAAGAAGAAAACTGTACATTTAAAACCACAGAGCAGAGCTTTTTAAATGAATATTCTACAGAATATAAAGGTTATCCCTTAAAGTGCCTATACCACCTCACTTAATATTTCCAGTATTCATTCTACATGAAGTGGATATTTGAATGGTAAAGATTTTCATATGATTTGAGTGATACATCTTGAAGATATCAAAGTTTATACTTCCAATATGTTAATGAGTGTGATGTCATTATAGGAATTTGAGTTTTCTTCTCATTGTTTTTAAATTGCCACACTGATTACTATGAGGGAAAAAATTGCTAGTAGTTTTCTATAAACCATGAGTAAGACAATGATGTCACATTTACAGAATATTTTGCTGCCCCAGAAAGGCTTTGTATATTTTATCTTGCCTATAATGACATCACACTTGTTAGCATATTGTAAATATAAACTTTGATATGTTCAAGATGTAACACTCGAATCATATGACAATCTTTTACCATTCAAATACTCACTTTATGTAGAATCAATACTGAAAATATTGAGTTAGGTTGTATATGCACTTTAAACTTTCGGAAAGTCTGTCGACCTGGCTCTGTGTAGCTCATTAACCATGAGCAACAGAGAATACTAGACTTTAGCATATACCAACTTGTGTACTGTCTAAGAACACCCATGCTCATTGGTTAATTGGAGGTGAATATTGTACGATATTCAAACGTTTTGCTACAGTTGCTGATGAGGAAATTGAAAAATGAAAGTAAATCCCATTCCTACTAAAAAGGGCAACGAAGTATGGCACAAACGTTTTGCTAAAAGTTTTACGTGAATTTGTCACACAAACTAAAATGTTCTGTTTGTTTGTTTTTATTAAATCATTGTCAGGTATATAAAAATAAGTTACTCTGTACACAAGTTGGTGTATGCTAAAACAACTATTCGCCTCGAATATTTACCTCGCCGCTTGAAGACTTGCATAAATATACCCCAATATTCACTTCGCCTTGGGCAAATAATAATTGCTAAATAGCTATCAAAATGGCTTGAAGCGGTTTGGGGTGGTAAGATGCAAGTGATACATTTTTTATAAAGTTGTGAAATTTACTGTGAAAACTTGCTTTATTGGTGCGAAAAAGTACATGTATATGCTTATTTCAATAAAGTTAGTCACCAAAAACCTAGAAAGCTGTGATCGCCGAGGACCATGGGAAATATTTCATATCCACCAAGTAAAGCTTTGACACAAACTGCAGCAGTTGAGGATGCTCAGAGGAGGTTAACTTGTAACTGGTAGAAGATCTCAAGTCCATCAACAGTTATAGGAAAGAGGGGAAACATGTAAAATATCTCTCCCATAGTCCTTGTTGGTCTCAGCTTTGTAGCTTTTCAGGTGACTAACTTTCTGGAAATAAGTGTATGGCCTGCATGAACTTTCAAACCCATGTGCCATTCTCCAAGAATTGTTTCTCACTTTTTGATATTAACTACTGTCCAAATAATATAATAACATGGTGTTTACAGTGAGGAAACACTTAAACCATGAACACCATTTTGCTACTTTTCTAATATAAATACAGGTAAATCAGACATCCTTTAGCCAATCAATTTAAAATACCATTTATTTTTGACCACTCTGTGTACTTGATGTTAATGCTTCAATTGCCCTAATTCACTATGATGTCGCATCAAAACGATCTATTGTTTAAACGCAAAGGATCATGGTCGTCGGAGGGGGTCAAATCAATGCAAATTTGGTCAAATCAATTCAATATGATGGCTCTTACAGCAACAACTTCATTATGATGCCTTGCTAAATGTCAAAAGTCTGACGGAAAACTCCTGACATCAAACTGCAAATTGAGGTTTGTGATACCTAGCTAGACATGGTGCTAAAGATCTTTAAATACAAATATGAAAAAAATACTTTAAGTATTTACTAATAAGTGCCCTATAGTTTAATTTAGTAAAAACACACAGGTGACTATTGAAAATCTCGCTCACTGATTGGTAGAGAACCTCACACTATCACATGATAGTCACCTTCAGCAATAATCCAAAATGGCAGCCATCTGCTTTGTTGCTGATACCAGAATAAAAGTTCTTTTATCTTATTTTTTCCTTTTTTTAAAGAATCACTTGTGTATTTGTACTAAAAAACAGCATAATTTGCCTCAGCCTCAGTGAATATCGGAGAATATTTACCTTGCCTGATATTGCCCGATATTCACTGTGCCTTTGGTGGGGCGATAATAATTATCAATTAATTGTTAAATGAACCGTAAAATATTGTTTTTGAACACTTACTTGGGATAATCAATTGATGAAATAATTCCTTTAATCTTGCTGACAAGCTCAGCATTTTCTTTGGGATTTTCTTGAAGAGACTGATGAAGTCTGCTTACAAACCCATCCACTGATGAATCTGTTGTTACAGAGACCCCTTCTTGTCCAGAAATACTAAGTCCAGCAAAGTTTTTCCTCAAGACATGTCGAAGTTTCTGAAGATGTTTTTCGAGTGTCGATATCTCTCTCTGTTGTTCCTCTGCTTCATTTTCAAGTTTCTCTATTCCTTTTTTCATGTTTTCAATGTGCTTGCTAAGAATTGCATTTTGTTCTTCAAATTCGGTGTTCGTTTTGCGGAGTCTTCGAAGTTCATTTTCTCGAACTATCATACAAAACATTAAGGTTAGTTATTCCAGGAGCACGGTCATGCATCCTGTAACCAAATGAATTTCTTATTTCAGCACTAGCCGTCGCATGGTATAAATTGCTACGGTCACCAAAAAGTTCAGACATTGTTCTTGGATTCCCATACAAATTTACTGAGTTTAGAGAGAAAATTTAGATAGATTTCTTTAGTTATCTCACTTAACAGCAATATGAAAAGCTTCAATTAAGCTAGAAATATGATATTCTACTTGTATCTAGAGAACTAACTAAACAAACCGAGTAAATAGTTCATTTGAAGTCAGTACATTTGTACGGAAATCCCATAACAGTCTCCAAACTTCTTGGTGACAGTAACACAATCCAACAAAATTTATACCATGTGACGGCTAGCGCCAAAAAAAAGGTGAATTGAAATATGACTGAAGCAAGACTGTTTTTGAATACGTAGTATGTAGGCAGGCTTATCATTAATTTTTTGGCAGGCGGTTATAAAATAAAAGTAGGCAGTAAACCGGAAATCACTGGAGCATGTAATCGAGGCATACTTGTCACCAGTCTCACTCTTCTCACAAAATTCAAGATGGGGGACAACAATTGCCGTAGCTTCGAATGCGTTGCAGTTTTCATAGTACAGCAACAAAGATTGGGTTAAAATTTATTTTAACGGACTTTATGTAAGTAGGCAGCTGAATTAGCAAGAGTAGATGGCGGAATCTGCCGTTTGCTGGCTTCTTATTGAAAACCCTGAGTAGGGGTACTAAACTAAAGCTATTTCACAACAGGTTGGTACAGGTTTTGTTTCATGTTGTGTATGCATGCATATACCAAGCATTAGTTTGTATTATATGTGCTATGAATGTGATTAGCGAAAGGTCACAGCAATAGAGTCGCCACAGTGATTTTTTTTTGCCACACGTGAATTGAGTTTGGTTGATATGTTTTCTTCTCCTATGCTACCAGGGTTATCTCCGGGTTCTCCGGTTTCCTCCCTCCGTAAAAATCAACATGTGAGTTGAGCGTTGTGTGTATAAAATATTCTAATGTAGTAGGGAGTGTGCATGGAGGATACAAGGCCCCACAAGCTTCTAGCTTTAATGCATACCTGTGTATAAATAAAACGATTTATTTTATGGATTTTTTTTTCAAACTTTGTCTGCATGTCTTTTGTCATTTATCTCTGCAAGCGGCACAAATGGACAAACAAGCATGCATGAGCTATATCAACCTGTAGGTGAATATAGCAGCGTAAGATGAAAATTGTGACCAATCAGCGCACCGGATTTATTAGATTCACTTGTGTAAGAATACTAATATAAGTTAGTTTACAGTACCTTTGTTGTAGTTAAGGAATTCTTCAGTAAATATAGGAATATCACCATCAACTGGGATTGCATCTTCAGCTGTGTCTTCTTCTTCTTTATCTACACGTTGCTCCTGCATCCAACAAGATTGAAGTAATGAGTAACATATTTACATGTGAATAATCACAAACAACTGGATTTTACCAACTCCAACCCCTAATAGGAGTTCTAAAATATTGTAAAATAACTTTGTAAATCTAATGTTCTGATTGGTTGGGAGTGTGTGCTTTATGAGAGCACACAGCATGAGCACACACTGTATTTGTATTTTATAATAGAAATCTTAAAACTTAGCAATGACTGTTTAAGGCAGCTTAATAAATCAGCCAGTACATGTACACGAATATGTGCTTAGAAGGCAATGATGGTGATCAATTGGAAAATAATCTGAAATAATACTTTGGCTACATTATAATAATACGTTATCCCCTCCCAACTAATTATAATAATGATAATGATAATAATATTTTTATTAATTATAATAATAATAATAATAATAATAATAATAATAATAATATTATAATAATTTTAATATAATAATAATAATAAAATAATAATTCTAATATAATAATAATGATTTATTTTTTCCCGGTCCAGTATCCTAAAAAATCGTGCGTTCTGATTGGCTGTTTGAGCGGGCGGTATTTTGTAAGTATCTGCCCGCGCGCGCGGACCGGTATCCTTTGCCGCTAAACGACAACACAAAACGATTACCAAAACAAGTAAAAAAATATGGGAAAAAAATAAATAAGTTATTTACCGTCCTATAGTTGGTCCAGATAGGAAAAAACTGTGCCCTCGGTCTCGAACACGGCCCTCGGCCTAAGGGCCTCGGTCTGTATATTCAAGACCTCAGGCACAGTTTTTCCCTATCTGGACCTCCTGGCCGGTAAATAACATATATATAATAATAATAATGATATCAATAATAATAACAATAATAATTTGATACTTATATGGAGCAAATTCTCATGTGAATATGAACAAATGTGCCTATACCACATGCAAACAATGCCGTCTTTCATAGATTCTTTTAACTATGGATTTGTTCTTCACATTTATTTCAACCAGTTCATGAATATGCATTGTAGTATTTTTAAAAGGGACAAATGTAGCATAAGTTTTCCAGTTACTTTCAAAAGGTTTTCATTTTTAATTAACAATTAACTCCAATAACAAAAACAAACAATCAAAAGACAAAAATCAAAAATTCTGTTGGGACTAAGAGTGCCATATTGGTCTTGCGACAATCATTGTTGCCAATAATACTCCAATAATGATGATATGAATAGCTAAAAACTAGTGTGAGCTGCATCGGTGTTTCTAATGAAACAGTAATGATAAAAGGGTAAATTATACACCTTGAAAAGATGAAAAACTTACTGACTTTTCGGACGCTAGTCCTTCGTCGGAGTAAAAGAGAAAGAGGTGGTAGAAAGGAGTGTATATAAGATAGAATAAGACAAAAGAAACTAATGAGAACAAGGTAGGCAAGGAAACAAAAACAAACAATCAAAAGACAAAAATCAAAAATTCTGTTGGGACTAAGAGTGTCAAATTGGTCTTGCGACAATCATTGTTGCCGTTAATCAAAGAAAGACCAAAAACAATGAAGTCAGAAAGAGAATGGTTAGCTAGATTGAAATGGCGGGAAACTGGTTTGGTGGGATAAATAATGATGCTATACTGATATCGCATGCCAGTATGCTACAGTAATCATATTGTTTACAAATCATTCAAAATGTTATACAGGAAAGTAAAGCAACCTGTGGATTTACTAGGGCATAATTACTGTACCTTCGTTACTACCAGCTCACTAGATACACTGACGAGGCCCAATACAAACTGAAACACCTGTCCAAGGTTTCTAGTTGAGCTGGATCATTTTTTACGCAACTTGAAGTTGTGAAAGGCCCATTGGCACTCCTCTTCAGTCGTTTCTTACAAGGCTTGTAATATTTATCTATTGCGCATGTTCTTATATGATTTCTGAGCCCATCCCACATGGCTTACCACCTCATCTCTCATGTACCTTTATTTCTGTTTTGTCTGTTCCTTCAGTTTTCCCCATCAACATCATATTGTGTTTTTTCCCCATTAAGTGTTCACGCTTGTTGTGAGGAGAGTTGAAGAACATATTACATGGCTTACAAAGAAGATTATCAGGATCTTCACTGCCAGTCTAAAATTCATAATATCAACTTGTTTAGTACAATTTACCCCTTCGGCTCTAGACATCATGTGGTATAAATTGTATTGGAATGTGTCACAGCCACCAAAAAGTTGGGACATTGTTCTCGGGTTTTGGTAGGAGTGCACTGGCTTTTGAAAAAATTTTTTACTTGGTTTGTTTCTCTAGTAAACAACCTGGTAAGTTTTTTGAAGTCTTTTTTGTTTTGTTTTGGAAACTATTTGGGATGTGATTAGTGAAAAGATAGTGTTCTAACGCTATCAACATACATGTACGGTATATCTTTTCCCTAAGGCAATTAGCCAGATCATAGTTAATATATAGGAGAATGGTTAGGAAACCTATTGTTATCTGTCTTTTTTCACTTTGATGTTGAACTGGTCTTGACCGTGCACAATGTTTGATTTTTGCTCGTCCGAAATTGCAAAATAAGTAAACATAAGCTTTGTCTATGGGATTTTTGTAAGGAATATTCAAATATCTCTTATAAATCTTTAAGTATTTTGAACTAGCAGCCAAAAGAAAGATTTTTGTCTGTTCACTCAGCCATTGCCAACAATCGTAAGACAATGGTAAAACAAAGGATCGTGCACGGTCACGCTTGAAAAAAGTGAACAAAGACATATAACAATAGGTTTCATAACCATTCCCATCTATTAACTATGGCCAGATTGAGGAAAATTTGGTATTGCAGCACTTGCATTGTAGGACTGTTTTAGGGACATATTTCCAAGACAGCATCAATAAGCCATTTCGTAGTTTAAGAATCTATTCCACTCCGCATGCAATTTTATCCCGAATTCCTACCTTCTTTTGTCAAAACCTTCTTTTGTTTTCAATTAAACAAAAGAGGGTGAGAAATTCGGGATAAAGTTGCATGCTTAGTGGAATAGATTCATCATTCACTGTTGCCGCTCCTGTGTTGTGGAACTCTCTGCCTAATCCTATGAGGAACAATACCTCTCTTGAATCTTTTAAAACTGAACTTAAGACTTATTTATTTAAACTTGCTTATGATTTGTAATCTATGTTTGTATTGCATTTATTAATTATTTTTTATAGCGCCTAGAACCGGCTTGTATAGGCGCTTTACAAGCCTCTTCATATTATTATATTATTAATAACTATGAAAAGGCTTATTCTGTCCCTTAAGACACTCCCACAATGTTCTGCAAATTTGACCCAGTTTTTTCTTCAGCCACTGAATGGCTAAAAACTCCAGTAACTCACCTGGGTTTCTGTGGTTCCATTTACACTATCACTATCTGCAAAACAAATACATAATTATTGTGTGGTTAAATGCACCCCCACCCCCTCCCCCAAGTGAGTGTTATCACCTGTCACCTGCTCACCCGTAAGCCTGAGCCAAGTGTGGGAGATTGAGAGATAAGAGAGAACATGCAAGAGTGTAAGTTGTGTAACGTTCGAGCAAGAAAATGAGTTAAAAGTTAAAATTGTTAACAGAGTCCCAACTACTTCTACATATGGAGAAATTTGGAATTTCCAGGGGATATACTGTAAATAATAAATCCCACCTTTCCTCAAAGCCTTCTGCTTAGTCATGAATGATTTGTAAGCATCTGTTTGCTGATATTCTTCTAATTCCTTCATGTATCTTTCTTTGTCTTTTTCTGCCTCTTCAAGATACAGCTGAATATCAAAATGATGTTGAAAACATTAGACCTACACATTGTAGTATAGAAATACAAATATGCTTTTAATGTCATTGCTAATGGCCTGGCTTACAGAACTAGCAGGAATAAAGATGCCTTGATTAATGGGATCCTGATCTAAGAGCATTCTGGCTCACAGACAAAGCTTTGGTTGAACAGGAAATCACATGGTAACTAGTATTTCTTTTAAAGAATTTTTAGTCAACTACGATGCACTGCGCCCCTATACTATTGTTTACATTGTTTGTCTACATCGTTCTCAAACCTCTTCCATGCACTGGTGGAACAGAAATGCAAATTTGCCATGCCAAGGTCTTCAAATACACAACATTTCCTTTCTTTCATTCCACAGCAAGTAGATGTAGGTTGAATTTTTTCAGAGAGATTCTCTTTGAGACATTATGACTTTTCAGTCGTCCAACAGTTAGGCAGTATAATTCTTGAAATCTACCTTAGATTCATTGCCAGAATTAAAAAATCTCATGGAAAGCATGAAATGACTATGTACATGTATCATTACTTTATGATTATCTTAAAAAGTCTAGCAGGAATAACAAGACTGATGGAACTAGATTTTCAAACTTCACCTACAAATCTGCCATTTTGCCTGGCAGAGAAAATGGCTGATTGTCTTCATTATATTGATGATAATTTGTCCTATCAACCATAGATTTAATAGTAATGAGGAAAAGGGTAAATTATAACACCGTGAAAAAGATGAAAAAACTGACGTTTCGGACGCTAGTCCTTCGTCGGAAGTATCATCTTTTCACGGTGTAATAATTACCTTTTCATCATTACTGGTTTCATTAGAAACACCGGACGCAGCGCACACTAGTTTAAAACAAATTAATCAATTAATTAATAATAAATAAATAAGATAATAATAATAATACTAAAAATAAATAAGTAAGGGAATAATAAATGAATAAATGAATAAATGAATAAATGAATAAATGAATAAATGAATAAATGAATAAATGAATAAATGAATAAATGAATAAATGAATAAATGAATAAATGAATAAATGAATAAATGAATAAATGAATAAATGAATAAATGAATAAATGAATGAGTGAATGAGTGAATAAATGAATAAATGAATAAATGGATAAATGGATAAATGAATAAATGAATAAATGAATAAATGAATAAATAAAATATAAATAAAATAAATACAAAAATATAATAATGTATTCATTATGGCGCGCAATGGATGGTAGTTGACTAGGATTCTTTAAATAAAGTATTCTTTTATATCTGTATTGTATTGAACACAGGTACAGTATCCCAAGCTCTGTGTGTCATATGATTTATATGGCAATGTATGAAGATCTCTTAGAGTGCCTATGACCCCTAACTCAATGTTTCCAGCGTTGATTATAAATGAAGTTAAAAGTTAAAATATTTTTATGTGATTTGTGTGATGCATCTTGGAGATACATGACATGACACACTTTTACCTTCATGTAGAATCAATGCTGAAAACATCGAGTTAGGGGTCATAGGCAACTAAACACTGTAATTCAATGGAAATATTTCAATAAAATTGACCTCTTCCATGGCATGTTTGTTTGTCCATTCATGATGTTTGTGACAGGTTTTTGGAGAACTTGAATCACTTACCTGTTTTGTACAGCTGGTAGCTGAGTCCACATATTGCCCAAGATCTTAGTGACTTCATGGAAAGGCAAGTCTGGATTCTCATTCCTAGCCTTCTCTCTATGTTCATTCAGAAACCTCACATATCCTGTTAATGGCGCTTTGGGTGCATTGGTGTCTTTGTATGGCTTTTTCCTCTTCCTTCCTTTAGAGAAAGTAGTCTTTAAAGAAAAAGAAAACCATGGCTAGTGAACAATTGAAACTTTGCATTGCCAATAAGGTATGTACAATGTACTAACAGCATTGGAAGAACTCAAAAGTAAATTCCGGGGGGGTGGGGGGGGGGGGGTTGTTATGTGCCGCCAAACGGGCTTGTTTTTCAGAGATTCTACTCTGGAACAGGGTATATAAAATCATGCTCGCTCTGGGACAGAAACAAAGTGTCATTGAATTCAGAATTTATACATGTAGATACTTGTGATGTTTTGATAGTTCTCAAATAAGCCTGGAGCCAGATGACGTTCTACCCCCAACTCTATACCATAATAGTTGAAGATATAGAAGTAAGTTATAGTGCTTTGGAACGAGGTTATTCCGGGCGAAAGCCCTTGGAATTAAATTCGGAAAAATTAATTTCCGACCTCGCTGGGATTCGAACCCACGACCTTCGGAATTGTACTACCGATGCTCTTCCAGCTGAGCTAGAGGTCAGACTGAGAGCAGGCTGGGGTGAAATAGATGTTAGGTCGCGGTAATTATGATGCAAAGATGAGAATATATGGACCGCGTGGCACTTAATGAAATAGTTCATAATGAAATAGACACTTAATGAAATAATAACCTCGTTCCCAAGCACTATAACTTACTTCTATATCTTCAAATATTTCATTAAGTGCCACACGGTCCATATATTCTCATGTATACCATAATAGTTTTTTAAAATTCTTTTATATTAAATTTTTTGACTGCTTAGAGAATACAAGAACAATACTCATAATTAAAGAACAATAAGCAGTGTGAAAACGATTATGGTCTAGAGACGGGGGTAAAACGTCATCTCGCTTCAGCATCATTGGACTTGCCTAAAAAGCTCGTCCAAATCTGAAAACTTTCAAAACATCACTTGTACCTATAAATTCCAAATTGTACTTGAGATTGTGCGATTTCCTATGCGGACTTTGATATTTTGCAATCTTAGAAAAACATTTAGAAAAACAAAATACCTTAGTTCCTGGCTCTGAGCTCTCTGGTTTTCCTGGGCTTGGGACTGGACTATTCTCTGCTAAACAAAAATATACAGAAAATATATAATAGTTTACTTTAAAAGGTAAATAAATCTCGATCACACCCCTTTTTGTTTCTAAATGAAGGGAGTACTAAAGAATAAATTGATCATAAATTAATGTGTGTGTGTGTGACTGTGTGGTGGTTATCATCAAAGGTGCGCAGAACAGAACCAGATCTACAGTAAAACTTTCTCAAAAAACCGATCAATATACACTCAATCGAAGAATTGTTGTCGGATTAAAAAACATAGAACATAGAAGCTGAGACCGAAATGGCACATGGGAAGTATGTTAATTAAATGCATGCCTTGACCACCGACCCGTGGCATCATCCACTGTTTGGCATTCGCGCATTTGTCATTCTAGACCGTCTGCATGGATCTCGCAAAATGAATACATTATAATATAATTATGTCATTTCCCATGTGCCATTTCGGTCTCAGCTTTTATGTTGTATGTTTCTGAACCCCACAACAATTCTTCAATTGAGTGTATGATGGAAAACTGCAAAGTCAAACTTTTTGCACAGTCACTAACACAATGTAATTGGCTCAAATATCTCAATAGAGGCTGTGCAACATCACATGATAGCATCCATGACAAAAGGCACAACAAAACTGAATTCTTTAGCATGTAAATCAAATAAAATCAGATTCAATTTGCCTCCTGTCATGGCTGGGTAACCAGTTGTTTCGCTACCACCCAGAGTCCTTTCGCTACCATCATGAAGTCCTTTCCCTACCATTGGAAATTACCAAAACAAAACTCTGATGAGACTTGTTAAAAAGAAACGTCATTTCATGATACGATCAGTCAAAGTGAAGATCTAAACGTGACCAAGGACAGCATTCACTTTGATACCTTTTGGAGTCCGTTTCTACCAACTTATGACTCAGGTGACTTTATTTCCCCATACTCTAATCTGTGAAATGTGTGTTTTGGGTAGCTTTATTCATGATGGTAGCTTCATGATGGTAGCGAAAGGACTCTGGGTGGTAGCGAAAGGACTGGTAGCGAAAGTGCATGGTGGCAAAATGACCAGTATTCCATGGCTGCCATCATGTGATAGTGCAAAGGTTATATTTTTAGCAGAGGTATAAATAAGACAATGTCCAGACAGATATGGAACTTGTCCAGGCAAAACTTTGCATTACTGGTTATTCTGACCAGTAACCTTGAGCCACAAATGAGGTATGAACAAGTCAAAACCAATTTTGCTGGTCATTAATAAATGCACATTATTGTAAATAAATAAATAAATAAAAATATCAACAACAAAAATGACCAAAAGGACTTATGGATCCCGAAAACTTGGACCCAGCAGCGCTTTGGGAACCAAAATATTCTTCCACAGTCTCTCTTGTTTTCAGCTGCCATCTTGAAAATATTGAAACGAAACTCTGGATGAGTATTTTGGTTCCCAAAGCATGCCAGGTCCAAGTTTGGGGACTCATAAGGCAGGACTTTCAGTCATTGTACCGTTACAGTCTCTAAGCATGGAGACGGAACGGACGAGCAAGAGACTGTGGAAGAGTCAAGTCGTTTTTTAAGGCATGTAAATGATGCCCATATCTACTAGGAAACCAGTGTCCTAGCTTCAGCCCTATTGTTGGTGGTAATTAAACTCAAGTCAACCACAGTATTGCTACAGTGCCAAAACTCCTAACCTGTGGCCACCCAACTAATTTTTTTTACTAGTTATCCAATCAGACAGTGAGAATTTGTACATTTGCACGTGAAATCACTCAGTATGATTGCAAATATTTAAAATTATTTTGGAATTTTTGAAGAAAAAAAACTCGAACGAATGTCTAGGAATTTACAGAGGTTATGTACCTAATATGGTCTTGACTGGAAGATGTGATTTTTCTACACAAATTAAGGCTAACACTGAACAATAGAAACAGTAATTGTATGTAAAAATAGAACCATAGTTATTCATAGTTATATGGAGGTCGGTGTATGTAAAAGAATAGAACCATAGTTATTTATAGTTATGTGGAGGAGGTGGGTGGGTTCAGGTGGGTGTATGTAAAAATAAAATAGAACCTATAGTTATTTATAGTCATGCGGTTAAGTAGGAGATAAAGAAAAATTGTAACGTTTTAATATTCATTAAATATAAAAAATAAAATAAAAAAAAGAAACCATATTTTTGTTCATCATACCATACCTGACTGAGACAGTTTAGTAGTCGTGGATCTATCAAAATAATTGAAACAAAATTTTAGTTTTTAGTCATACTTGATATATAGGAAAATAAGTATTTTTGATTTCCAGATGATGGGCTTACAGTAGTACCCCAAAACTTATGTACTGGGAGTTTGTTTGGGGGGGTACTCCCCTTTATTCACTATATGTTTGCCGCAGAACAGGGTATGGTTTTTAGAGATTTTACTCTGGAACAGGGTATATAAAATCTGTGCTCGCTCTGGGACAGGGTATGAATTTCAGCAATTTTACCCTTCAACAGGGTCAGGGTTCAGAGGGCTCAGTGGCACATCCCTACCCTAAACGGATAAGAGTACCCCCCCTTTCCCCCGAAAAAAAAATACCCAGCATGCTACAGGGTGAGATCAATTAAATACATTTAAATATACGCACTATGAAAGCACTGTAATATACATAATCCTTTAACCAAAAAATGACAAATTGACCCCTGCTGGCTCTCGTCTTAAAGCCTAAAGAATCTTAAGACAAATTTGTAGCATAGTATCCTAATAAAACAGCCTTTGATGTGCAGAAATTGATAGTAAAATTCCACCTATGTGACAGAAATTTTTTTTATATAAATTTTTATATTGATATCTGCAGGTGTAGAACGTTGCCTAATTTGACTAGATTTTCAGTCAAGAAGCTAATTAGGCTGCGTTAGACTCCACCCCCTCTAATAGTGATCACAATATTTTAAATTATTATACTAAATCTCGTCTGTCCTTCTCGATCTTTCTTTGTAGAACTTATTTATCACTAAATCAAGCATTTTAAAGGTATTCTATACCAATTATATCGAACTCAGGAATACAACTTTATTTCGAAGTCTTCGTGGTCGCGAACAAAAGACTACAGTATTTTGATTATAAAACAAAAAAATTCCTTTGGTGGAATAAAAAACACAAGAGCAAACAGTAATGAGAGATAAATGCCAAAACCAATAGCCAAGTATGAAATCTAAGAAATTTAAGAAGAAATTTAAAGCTAAGATTAAAGATGAAAGTTAGAATATTTTCCCCACGAGTAACCTGAACTGGAGTATCATGTTTTCCATCCATGGCCTGAACTGCTTGAACAGTTAACACTACACTGTTCCCCATCAAAAAATACCAATTCATAACCAATATTGATATTTCAATTCAGATGCGACATTATACATCTTTATTTTGCTAGATAACATATAGTTGGAGGACTGTGAGAGGTGTTTAGTAAATGAGAAAATTCTAACCTTCCGCTTGTGACTTCGGGATCCATGACCCAGTTTCGCGGGCTTCGTTGAGTCCAACCTCGATCAAACGAGTGTCCAAAAAATAAACTTCCTTAACTTAAAACAATATTATGACACTTGATATCAAAAATTTAATGTCCAGAGCAGCTTAAGAGCTATAAAAGGGGCTTCTTTTTCGTGAAAGTTGGCAGAAAATGGCTTCAAAATGTCGAGAATATTGCCAGCAACAAGTACTAGTCTACCACGCTATGAAGACCAGACCAGACCACGTGTGCCTTATATGGACATGACTACCATATATGGTACACAGGAGACTATCAAATCCCATGCTATTTTTCTCTTTTCTTCTCTTTTTCAATTCTCATGTTTTCATTTCGTGTTTCTCAAATACTTTCGTTGCTCTTTTACTCCGACGAAAGACTAGCGTCCGAAACGTCATTAAGTTTTTTCATCTTTTTCACGGTGTATGAATTACCTTTTTATCATTACTGTTTCATTAGAAACACCGACGCAGCTCACACTAGTTTTTAGCTAGTTATATCTTCCTTTTTCTAAAGGAGTTTCAATGTTATGTTTTAGAATTTCATCGAAAACTAACTCATATTTGAGTCAGTTATGAATCATATAGCGCTCTAAAAGGTATTACTCTGCTATATCAAGGAATAATTTTTTTTATTTTTACAAAGAAAATATTGATTTTGTCTTCTTCTTACAGGATATTTCTTCATTTGATGTTGGATTTTTCGAAGCAGAGGCAGCGAAAATTATGGACTTCTGCGCATGCTCAGGATCACCAGGAAAAATATTGGGGAGGGCACAGGGAGCCCAATTTAGATTAAAGTGAATGGAGAAAATAAAATCGGAAAAAATAAACAATTAACTATTTCTTAATTTCGAGGTCAAGATAATGTTCTCCGTAATACGAAAGAGTAAAAAAAGATAAAAAATGCTCTAGAACATTTTTTTTTTCGCGCGCCTTTGTTGGTATCTAGTCGAAACGTACTTTCAACCAGGGGATCATTTTGATCAAGTTCTTTTTTGTGGTGTTCGAGGTTTAAAGGACGATGAAATCGTGGTTAAAGTGTGTTGTGTTTCTTTGCGATTTTATTTCCAACACTGAATCTTTTTAATCTCAATTGGGCTCCCTGTGGGGAAGGGACGGTTGATGACTTTTGCCTGTTCTCTGTGTAAACAAAAGCTCAAAGATGGCGATGATAAAGAAGGAAGGAATATTTGCTCTTCTTGCCTTCTTAATTTATTTTTACTTAAGTTCAACCCTTATCAGAACCACTATTTTTACCTCATGGCCAGCCTTCATCATTTCGGTAGCATGTATCGTGCTTATTTGGTCAATATCGAGCTTTCTTCCACATTCTGACGTTATCAAAAGAGCGGCATTTCTTGGCTGTGTGTTTGGATTTTCCGTCATTCTCAGTTTTTCTGGCTTGTCTTTCCAGCATTTTGGATGGTACATTGCGTCCTTGTCGTTCTTCCATTTCTCTGAATACATCATGACTGCCATATACAACCCCGACACGTTAACGACAGATTCCTTCTTGCTCAACCACAGCCCCGAATACATAATTGCAGCTGTTGCAAGTTGGATTGAGTTCGCCGTCGAGTATTTCTTCTTTCCAAACCTGAAGCAAACTTCCTTCATCAACGTACTTGGACTTTTACTCCTCATCGGAGGTGAAATCGTCCGAAAACTCGCAATGATAACAGCCAAGTCCAATTTTTCCCACATCGTCCAGTTTCACAAGAAAGATGGACATGTCCTCGTCCAACATGGGGTCTATAATTGGTTTAGACACCCTTCATATTTTGGTTGGTTCTGGTGGAGTATTGGGACACAACTAACTCTGTTAAACCCTATCTGTCTAATTGGCTATGCGTACACATCTTGGAATTTTTTCAAGGAGAGAATAGAAGTAGAAGAGGTAACCTTGCTCAACTTCTTTCAACAAGAATATGTGGATTATCAGAAGAGAGTTGGTACTGGGTTGCCTTTTATTAAAGGCTATGTGGTTTCTGCAGAGATAAACAACAAGAAGGAAAAATGATCTGAGAACAAGATGGAAGGAAGGATGGAAGAAAGATTTCATTTGTTCAGTGATTATAGCAGTTAAACTTGGACTTTATTTATAAATCACACACTTGACAATTAGCATATGTAATAGGACACCATGCTGTCCAATTAAAAAATATTTGGACGAGGAAAATTCAGAGGACTGACAAAATTGGATGAGGCTGTAGGCCAAGTCCAGTTTGTCAGTCAGAGGAATTTTTCACGTCTAATTCTTTCTTGATTCGGGAGCATGAAATCCCATTACCTATTAATTATATAGGTGCCTAATTAATCCCATATCAACAAGACCTGTCCATTTAAGAAAATAATTGGACAGTTACCTATATGGGATTAATGAGGAGCTGTATACTTTTGATATTAATTTACAAAAATAACTTAATATCTTATTAATAAGATACAGAGTATTAGATAAATATAGTTACAAAATGATAGAAAAGTGTGTGTAGTTGTTGAAGAGTTAAAACTTTTGAGTCAACAACCACCCACTGAATTTTAACAAATGAATTAGTGTGGAACCAAGGTTTACTAAGCATTTGTAAAAAAATTACGACAGTTTTAGAAAAAGATCAAAACAAGAGGAAATAGTTATGGATAAATGCAAATGAGATGGAAACAAGACAACAAGCACTGCATCAGTTCGATAGCCTCACTCGTATGATTCTCAAAACAAAAGAATTTCTCATTGCAAGCTCAACTGTAATAACAACTACAGTGTATTAGCGCCAGCATTCTTAGTCAATTAGTCAAACTGTTGAATAGTGGACATCACTTAAAGTATAGGTAGGCTGCTTACTGTCTTAGTTGACGACACGTCACATATAAAATTAAATTTCACAACTGTCTTGAAATCAGAAGGGGAAAACAGTGATACAATCCTCAGTCTCTTCGATCATTCTCTAGTAAAGTAAACCACCAGATTCACTTGACAGCTACTTTGATATATGTTTACTATTTTTGGTGACATCAGTAAATAGTTATCTAACTTAGATCAATATCTAACTATTGTGTGTCTAAATGCATTCTAAATTCTTACAAGAGAATGTAAATTTGAATAAGAAACAAGATATAGTGCAAAGAATTTTGGTATTCTTGTTTTTCACATGACGTCATCAAAAGACTAAAATCCAAAGTATTTACTCCACAAAACGTTTTGTTGAAAATGTTGTTTATATACATTATAAGAAGAGATTGAATCACAAAAATGATTATGTACTGTCAATGTTTGGTTTTAGATTTATTGCGAGTCAAATTCTGTCACACAATTCTGTCGCTTTATCTTTATGATTATTGTCATTGAAAGATAGATTTTTTTGCAATATAACCATTATTTTTAACCTTTGTTATTTTGGCTGCCATATTGGTGTCCCCTGCTCAATGGGACACCAAGATGGCTGACCCACACATTTCAACTAATTTATGGCCATAATCAAATCTCTTGTATCTTCGTATCTAAAACTTCTTTTAGCTAGAATTTTAGCTGAGATATAAAGTTTTGGCTAGTCTTTTGGCCTGTGGAAGTTTTAGTTCATATAGATCCTAGCAAAATATTTGATGATGTAGGTGAAAACCAAGAATTGATCATTAATTTATGACGCCATCATGCAGGTAGAATATCTAAAGAGTATGGAGTTTTTCTCAAATGCTAGTAAAGTCTTCTGACCAAATTGTGCTCCTCTTTGAAAGCTGTGTGCAAATTTGTCAGTTAAGCCCATTTTATAAGTTATTTGTAGGTAAGCTATTGTAACTAGGTAGGTACATTTTTTGTTTAGGGGGAAGGGCTAAGGGATTAAATGAAATTAGTAAATTTAGAATTAAAATTTTATAGCAGTAATGTTTTACAAAAATGCTGGTTCCCCTTTGAGATTGGTTAAATATTACGCATTGAAAGTTTTAGTTGAAACTTGTGTGCAATGTTATGCAAGACAAATTTCAGGGTGGTGTTACACAGCACAATTTCATCCTGAAAACTTGTTCACGGCACCCATTTTGGTTGATGAGTAGAAAACAGTTCTACTTTTCACAAATCTTATTCGAAAGGAAAGTTACACTAAGCCAAAATTTATTGTGCCATGAAACCCTGTGAAAGTTGTCTCACAAACCAGCTTAAATTTTCAATGTGTGACAGCCTTACAATTACACAATCATGATGTTATTAAAAGTAGGGAGCCATTTTCCTGGAATATATTATTTCTTTGTTGTGGATATTTTTTACATGCCATTGGTATGTGTTTTTATCATTTATAATTATTATAGTGATCTCAAGATAATTCAAGTTTATCATAAGTGTGTGATACTGCATGTGTTTTTGGTTTACAGGTTGAAAGAGTAGTGGTGTTACCAACTTCCTGGGGTTTTCAATATTCTGTGAAATCTGTAATTACGAGCTGCAAGGTGAAATTAGGTTTTCCACTGCTGTCAATCGAAAAAAATCAGTTGGTACCTTTATGTTCTTGACTAGTGGTACTTAAAAACTTATTTCACAACAAGCTGTCAAAATATCCGAGTTAAAAAATATGTAAAACTGCAGTTTTCAATAGTTTTTAAAAGTATTAGCTTTAAAAATTTCTTAGCAAGTCTGGCATGCTCCTAATCACAGGTGCCCGGATCTTAATGAACTTAATAATAAAGTCCTTGAGTCTCATTATTGGCTACGAAATATGGTGATCAAACACTGACTACCATGTACTGTCAACCATGTCCCAGAAAAATTTCTGTTGAAAAGTTGTAATGCAGCAGCTGATAAACATTATTCTATATTATACACCGAATTCAAATATAGTGACCAATTTGAATAACTATTGTTCTGCACTGACCAGTGACTGGCTAGCCGCTCACCTGGGGTGGTGGGGGGGGGGGGGGAGGGTATTCCACCAGGCTTTGGGTAGGGGTGTTCCGCTGGGATTCTGAAAGGGGTACCCTGTTTATGACACAAAAAAAACTCAAATGTGTAGACCCTGTTTATGTCAAAAGATATAATTTATTGCATTGAGTTCCTGTTTCAATTATTATGTCATCTTGCATATCATTTTTTTATGACCACAACCAGTTTCTTTCAATACGAAAGTAGAAACCCTGAATATGACAGGAAACTCAGGAAGAACTTGGAACTTTAGGCTGGTGCTATAGGCTGGTACTATATGCTGGTACTATAGGCTAGCACTATAGGCTGGTGCTATAGGCTGGTACTATTGTCTGGTACTATTGTCTGGTACTATAGTCTGGTACTATAGGCTGGTACTATAGGCTGGTACTATAGGCTGGTGCTATAGGCTGGTACTATAGGCTGGTACTGATAGGCTGGTACTGTAGGCTGGTACTGTAGGCTGGTACTATAGGCTGGTACTGATAGGCTGGTACTGTAGGCTGGTGCTGTAGGCTGGTGCTATATGTTGGTACTATAGGCTGGTGCTATAGGCTGGTACTATAGGCTGGTACTGTAGGCTGGTACTATAGGCTGGTGCTATAGGCTGGTGCTATAGGCTGGTACTATAGGCTGGTACTGTAGGCTGGTACTATAGGCTGGTGCTATAGGCTGGTACTATAGGCTGGTACTATAGGCTGGTACTCATGGAGAGACCAATATACTTTTTACCTTGGGCCTAATATTTTCCTATTTCAAGCCATAGGTCATTCTCAGGATACCATTTCTTTTTTAATGGCAGCTCACAAGAAGACACCACTTAACAAAGAGTCTTATCTCAAGAGAATGACAAATGGTTTGGAATGGGATAAAATAAATTGCACCCAAGGTAAGGGTCTATTACTAACCATCCTTCGAACCCCATACCTATCTCACACCATGAGCAGCCTTGTTGTACATCCCTTTGATGCAGAAATCAAAGAAATCAAAAGCAGATTACAGAAGTGACCAATGCCAGGATATTTTGTCCTCAGTGGTGTTGTACCAAATCAAAGAAATCAATAGATTACAGAAGTCATCAATGCCAGGGTATTCTGTCCTCAGGGGTTTTGAACATCCCTTTGATGCAGATGTGGATGTAGGTACCATTAGTTATCAGTTATTTTTATATTTTAAGCTATTAAAGTTAGTCAATGACCTTCTAAAAGTCTGATGAACCAAGCCAATAGGCTCTATTTTCTATCAGGATTTATCGATTTGATCAACTACGCCTTGTGTTTTTAGACATTCGATCAACAGCATCAACTCGGAAAAAAAGAAAGTGATATTAAAAAACAACAAAAAACAAACAAACAAAAGCAAAAACAAACAAACAAATAAACAAAATTAAAAATAGAAATGATTTCGAGTCTTGTGGGATGACAATTCCTTCCCTGTTTTGATCAAGCATGTCTTTGTCCTTTCAAGGATTGAACATGTGTGGCGTATTGATGAGAGAGCTCGTCCCGAGTCTTAGCTTCGAGCAGCGATATAAATATTCCACCAATTATCGACACTGGTGAAAAACGCACTGCGCATTCGTTGAAAAAACAAAAACAAAATGGCGAACAATAGCAATTTATCACATCTAAAGGTATGCCTTATTTTAACCGACAAGGCTATTTCTTAAATATTCGTTTTGAAATTTTACAAATATTTTTAGATTTCTTTACATAGAATCCGACCATGTGATTATCTGCAAATTAGCCATGCTGGATGTCGACGTCTGGCCTTTAGTGGCGACATTTTCAAAGATAATTTTTGCTTTTGTATAAACAAAAGTTTTTTGTATAAATCAGCTGTGTATCACAATGGAAATTATCTTGCTATTGCAAAAAGGAAAACCTTAAGTTTTCAGTATTTTTCTTAAGTTTTGCGATTTTGTAAAACAATTAAAACACTGGCATCAAAAATATGAGTTGCCCTTAGTTACGTACGCCATCTCCGAGCGTGCGCAGTGCGTTTTCCACCAGTGTCCCTATTATCACTGAGCCTGAGGGGAATAATTGTTTGGTATAACTTTAGAAAATCACCGCTCGAGCATATCGCTTTACTTTCTGTGCATACTCGACTAATCGCAGCGAGCAAAATTCTACATTGTAAAAGTCTAAAATTGCACTAACGTACTAATATTTTTCAATAATAAACCTCTCTCTCTCGAAAAAAATGTTTACTCTATTGAAAAAAACTTAATTATGCTTTATTATGCCATTTTAGAGTACAACTATTAATTATTTAATAATACTCAGCTCGACCTGTGCTATCACTGCTTGTCGACATTCACACGAAAACGATGGCTAATATTCTGTTAATCTTCAACATGGTTTTCTTATTCCTTGAAGTAAAAGGTGAGGTTAACGGTCCTATACGTTTATTTTTTACTTAAGAGATCATTCTCCTAATGCGCTTCTTATTAATAAAACGTGTTTAGCCTGATCATCAAAATAGTTTGACGCATTTCTCTCAAAATTTCTTCTGCTTTCTTTCTTTCTTTCTTTCTTTCTTTCTTCCTTTCTTTCTTTCTTTCTTTCTTTCTTTCTTTCTTTCTTTCTTTCTTTCTTTCTTCCTTTCTTCCTTTCTTTCTTTCTTTCTTTCTTTCTTTTTCTTTTTCATTTCATTTCACTTTTTTAATTCGCTGGCTTACTCAAGCACAAGCGACAGGAGATAAAAAAGAAAGTTTCGATGAGTGAGTTTCAGGAATCATAACGAGCAACTGAAGCAATATTTGTTTGACCTTGTTAAACGCTTGGCAACATTAAAAAAATTAAGTTATTTTGTTCTTTGCTTTTTATTCATCTTAGAACTTTTAGAACTTTGAAAACTGAATATTGTGAATAGAGTGTATTCGTTGGGTTGTTTTCTGCCTTACTAGCTAGTTGCATGCGTCATTTATTCAATTCTATATTTTTATAACCGTCGTCCTTGATGTCTGTTGTTTTTGTCAATCTCACCTTCTAGAATACCCGAATCGAGTTGATCTGACTATTTCAAAACCAGCAACTTCTAGCTAACATTTCAATTTAACGTTGCTGTGATACTTGCCATACTCTAAGAGATAATACCTAATTGCGTAATATTAGCCTATGTGCAAAGGTTATTAACGAAACAGATATTTAGAAACAATTAGGCTTTCGATTTTTAAGTTCACCATTTATTCGGGTTTTCTATTAAAATTCTAAATAATTTATCACAAACAACGTCAAAATTTATCTGATAATATGCTTAATTGTTCTCCAAACATTTACATATGCCGACTTGAAGTCTTAAAAAAAATTCCTTTAGATACGGTGCATAATTATCTCCCGGATTGAATCCTCAAGCAACCATTGGCTTGCTGATCCAAGCCAGGACACAGCTACCTCACAGATCAAACCCTGAAATAATCTCTGGGCTGATCTAAGTCAGGGCATGGCTATAACTCTCAGACTGAACCCTGAAACAACCTCTGGGGTGATCTGCCAGTCTCAGAGCATGGCTAACTCACAGATTGAACCCTGACCCTGAAACAACCTCTGGTTTGATTAAAGTCAGGGCAAGGCTAATCTTGGTCACCTACAGTGCACTGCGCCCCTATATTATTGTTTACATCGTTCGCCAACATCGTTCTTGAAGATCTTCTATGCACTGGTGGAGCAATATTTCTGCAAATATTGATCGAATTCCTAAAGTTTCCTTCCTTTCTCTCCACAGCAAGTTGGTTGAATGCATTGTAGTTGAATAAGTAGTTAAGGTGGCTGCCTACTTTTGAACGCTCGATTTGAGCCCACGATGAGCGCGCGCTCAAAAACCGCTGAAAAATCTACAAGATTTTATTGAAGAACCATACGCGTTTTGAGCTTCAACAGGGCAAAACCCTCAAATTTTGCACGGGACTCTCTATTTTTTAATGGCTCATTCGAAAAAAACTCCCAAAAATCTATGTTATATTAACATTAGAAAAAGTTTAAATCAGCAACACATGAAAAATTTGATTTTTGTAGGGATTTTTGTTCGACTTTATGGATTTTTTAAGAGCACCGAAACTACAAGATATGACAAATCAATATATCTCTTTGTCTTTTTGTCGAAAATATCTATGTATTATTGCAGAATGATTGACTAGCTTTCATTCGTGCAATCATATAGTCTGCAAATAACTATTATCTTATGAATCTTAATTTTTTTCCTAATCACTTCCGGTGGCGCAGTTTTTACTCCAAAAGGTCGTGCGTAGGCTTCCATTAAATGCTGATTATCTCGAAAACGAGCTCTGGACACCCTACTTTTCTTTCCAGATTTGGAATCAGTATTAAATTTCAATTCGGAAAATCGAAGTTTTAAAAGAAGTTTAAATCAATTTCCAAAAGTAGGCAGTCACCTTAATTATCAATCACGGAAAACTGCTTTTGAACTGATAAATAAATTGTTGTTGTTGTTGCTGTCATCGTCATTGTCGTTGTCGTCCTGTCAATGCATACACTGAAACGAAGTGAGAGGCTAGTGCATTAACACTACTTAAACAACCCCTATGTTAATTGTCATATTGACTTGACATTATCAGAAAACATCAACATATTTAAAACAAAGCTCAAGACATATAATTAATTAAACTTGTATATCAATAAAATAGCTTTACTCTAGATGGCATTATGCTTCTAGTGTAAATTCATGTTTTGCGCTATTTCCATCAACATTTTTAGTTATGCTCTTATATTGGATTACAAATATTTCATTATTATTTTTTTCCGGTCCGGTATTCTAAAAAATCGTGCGTTCTGATTGTCTGTTTGAGCGGGCGGTATTTTGTAAGTATCTGCCCGCGCGTGCGGTCCGGTATCCTTTGCCGCTAAAAGACAACACAAAACGATTACCAAAACAAGTAAAAAAAATACGGGAAAAAAATAAATAAGTTATTTACCGGCCAGGAGGTCCGGATAGGGAAAAACTGTGCCCTCGGTCTTGAACACGGACCTCGGCCTAAAGGCCTCGGTCCGTATATGCAAGACCTCGGGCACAGTTTTTCCCTATCCGGACCTCCTGGCCGGTAAATAACATATATATATTATTTTATTTTTCTGCTTTTATAATTTTTACTTTTTATTGTAAAAAGCAATGAGTTTTAGAATGGGTTTTTTAAGAAATAAAGTTATTATTATTATTATTATTATTATTATTATTATTATTATTATTATTATTATTATTATTATTATTATTATTTGACAGGTGAAGGCGGTTGCAGAGATTTAACTTTCCTCAAATGTCATAAAAATAAAGCGTTCACTGGTCATGAGATCAAGACTATCCGTATGTTATCCCCAGGATTAGAAGAGTGCCAGCACCAGTGTTTTATGGAAGGCAAATGCGTCTCCTACAACTTGGGTCCAGTTGAAGGATTATCAAGGACCTGTACTTTGAGTAAGACAGATCACGTGATGTATCCTGATGACGTCAAGCCTGTTCCTGGTGCTGAGTACTGTCCGATTAAGGTTTGCAAAAGTATTAATGTATTTGGAACGAACCAACGAACCAACGAACCAACGAACCAACGAACCAACGAACCAACGAACCAACGAACCAACGAACCAACGAACCAACGAACCAACGAACCAACGAACCAACGAACCAACGAACCAACGAACCAACGAACCAACGAACCAACGAACCAACGAACCAACGAACCAACGAACCAACGAACCAACGAACCAACGAACCAACGAACCAACGAACCAACGAACCAACGAACCAACGAACCAACGAACCAACGAACCAACGAACCAACGAACCAAAGAATGAGGGAGGTTACGATGGAGAAGAAGGAAGACATGCATATACAATAATTGCACATTCTCCGTTATGTCTCCTCATTACAATCCTTACTTTTTTCTTACAGAATCCATGTTCCAAAAGTTCCTGTCCTAGTCAATTGATATGCATACCTGATTTTGATTTTAACACGTTTAACTGCTTGGGTAAGTGTTACCAAGTTACTCATTTCCTATAAACTTGGAACTATTTAAATTCTTAAGTTTTCTTTTTATTAAGATTTAAAGCTGAAGCTAAACTGTGCTTTTCAATTACCTGATCAAAAGCGCATGCTTTTTCCTCGCGACAATATAAAACCTTTAGATCCGATAATTATGTGCACGAGTTCGAAATATGACGGCTGCCGGGTATTTGCAGCGCATATTCGCGAAAGGCCATTTGCATGATGGCGTCGATTGACTACCATTCCCAAAATGCTTCATGAATTCTCTTTTTTATTTAAATTTGTATTTCCTAATTAGGACTAAAATCGCACTACATAAACTCAAAAGATAACGTGCAATCGTACCGTAAGAGGAACGTGGCTCTGTGTACAAGATTGATGAAGAATTAAACTCGTAGTACAAAAACTTGGCGCAAAGTATTTAATTCAATATTTTTCTTCTTCAGACCAAACTTCATGCGCAGGACTTAAGAAAAGCGGAATTAGCACTAGTGGCGTGTACGAAATAGCCCCGATCCCAGGCTTCACCGTCCAAGTTTTCTGTGATCAAGTAACAGACGGGGGAGGCTGGACCGTGATACAAAAAAGACTTGATGGATCGGTGAATTTCTTTCGAGGATGGGACGATTACAAGCGAGGATTTGGAAACAAGAATGGAGAATACTGGCTTGGACTCGATGCCATGCATATATTGACTAACAGTACACAGAACGAGATCAGAATTGACCTGGAAGACTTCAATATGAAAGAAACCTACGCAATGTATGACGTGTTCAAAGTTGGAACAGAATCCAAGAAATACGAATTGTTCCTTGGATCCTTTAAAGAAGGTAATATAACATCCTACATTTCAGGAATAAAAAAATATACGTTAGAAAAAATTGTAAGAAGAAAAGGAAGATTAGATGGATGGATGCGGTAAATGGATAAATAGATGCGTGAGTAAGTTAATGAAAAAATGAAGGAATGAGCAAAGGAACGAACTTATGATGGATAGAAGGATAGATAAACTTTTTGGTTGGTTGATAGATAAATAGAGGGATATATTTTCATATTCCTATTCGTCATAGGAAATGCTGGTGACTCATTGGACTATCACAGATGGACTGCATTCTCCACAATTGATCAAGACAACGACAAAAACCTTGCTAGCTGTGCCAACAGGTATAAGGGCGCTTGGTGGTTTGGAAGTTGCCACTCGGTATGTAAATAAAAATGTCATTTCAGTTATTGGACAAAGAAATTTGACTTTTATTTTTTTGTGAAATATAAGCTATTTGCCAGGTGTTTTAATTCTAAGGGCTAACTCACAAATCGAACCCTTAAAAACAACCTCTGGGCTGATGTATAATCAGTGCATGGCTAACTCACAGATTGAGTTCTGAAACAACATTTAGGCTGATCTAAGCCAGGACACGGCTAACTCAAAGATCAAACCCTGAAATAACTTCTGGGCTGATCTAAGTCATGACATGGCTAACTAACAGATAGAACACTGAAGAAACCTCTGGGTTGATCTAAGTCAGGGCATGGATAACTCACAGATAGAACCCTGAAACAACCTCTGGGCTGATCTAAGTCAGGGCATGGCTAACTCACAGATAGAACCCTGAAACAACCTCTGGGCTGATCGAAGTCAGGGCACGGCTACCTCGACAAACCCTCATGAAACAACTTCAGAGATGAACAAAGTCAGGGAATAGATAACTCAAAGATTGAACCCTTTATCACCATCTGGGCTGATCTAAGTCAGGGCTTGGTAAACTCACATATTAAACCCTTTAAACTACCTCTTGGCTGATATAACTCAAGAGGCATGCCATTTTGTTAATTAGTTGAAGATATGGAAATATAGGTAAGTTGTAGTGCTTGGGAACGAGGTTATTCCGGGCGAAAGCCCTTGGAATTAAATTCGGAAAAATTAATTTCCGACCTCGCTGGGATTCGAACCCACGACCTTCGGAATTGTACTACCGATGCTCTACCAGCTGAGCTAGAGGTCAGACTGAGAGCAGGCCGGGGTGGGATTCGCTGGGATTCGAACCAAGCACTACAACTTACCTATATTTCTATATCTTCAACTATTTTATTAGTGCCACGTGGTCCATGCACATACTATCGATTTGTTAATTATTTTATTTCTACTTAGTCTCATCTCAACGGTCAGTACCTCGGCCAAAATGTTCCATACGCTCAAGGCATAAACTGGATATCCGTAACTGGACTTTACACATCTCTCAAAAACGCAGAAATGAAGATTCGACCGGTCGGTTTTAAGGGTTAGCCTCGAGGTGCTGATGCTTCTTTAAATTCTAATGCTGCCACTGCTAAAACAAAAGCAGTAATACAAACAACAAAACACCAAAAAAACAGCAGCAACGAACAGCAACAACTGCAGGGACCACATTAACAACAGCAATAACAACAACAACAACATCAATATCAACATCAATAGCAGCAACAACAACAACAACAACAGCAACAACATCATCAATAGCAGCAACAACAACAACAACATCGAAATCAACATCAATAGCAGCAACAACAACAGCAACAACAGCAACAACATCATCAATAGCAGCAACAACAACAGCAACAACAACAACAACATCAAAATCAACATCAATAGCAGCAACAACAACAACAACAACAGCAACAACATCATCAATAGCAGCAACAACAACAACAACATCAAAATCAACATCAATAGCAGCAACAACAACAACAACAACAGCAACAACATCATCAATAGCAGCAACAACAACAACAACAACATCAATAGCAGCAACAACAACAACAGCAACGGCATTATCAGCAATAACAACAACAGCAGCAACAACAACAACAGCAACGGCAATAGCAACAACGAACAGCAACAATCACTTCAACAGCAACGACAAGAGTTTTACGACCTACACAGGGTAACTTTATTCTCGTTGTGCTTTTGAAGCATTTTTTTAACAAAATGGAATTTTTTGTTGGATGATGGTTTTGTATAAGGCTTTGAAAGGGTGAACTCAATCGCATGGTAAAGCAAACTGGACCAAAACCAATTCATTTTTTTTCTTCTTTTTCGTAACAATGCCACCTGGGTTCGAGCCCTGACTGTGTCAGCGCCGTGTGTGAGTAGAGGTTTTGGTTGTTTCTCTCCTGTGCTTCTTGAATTCGATTTATTAGCTGCCTTATTGTTTAGGTTGAAAAACCTGTCAGGTATTACCCTGTCCACTCAGGAGTAGTAAATGCAATCACCATTTCCCATGCATCGGTTCACTGGTAAAGCACAAAGCGCTCAAGCGAGGCGCCGAAGTACGCTTTCAAAGTATTATTTAAAATTGAACCTCGCAACCTCGACTGAATGCATATGTTTAACCAGTGAACGTATATATGAAAAATGGTGAGTTACACTAGTTTTTGCATTATTTACTTGTTTTATATATCCATTTTGAAATCACTGATTATTTCTACAATCTGATTGGCTCTTAACAGCACGATTTAAGCACGAATTCGAATCTCACCATTTTGAGTTTAAATCGCTCTCTTTTGAAGACCCAATGAAATTCTAGTAAAAAAATAATTTAACCAATCAGATATCAAAAAAGAACTGTAAAAAAGGCAGGACAAAAAAGAACTAGAATATTTTTAGATGAATAACCCTTGTTTTTTTATTTAAAAATATATTATTATTGTAAATTATGCACTGGTCGCCATTATATTTATCTTATTACATTAAGCACAAGTTGCCATTTAATACAATACATCCGCTTAAATTATGCAATAATTGCCATTTGATGTATCCTATTAAATTATGCATCATTTGCTGTTATATATATATCCTATTAAGTTATGCACGAATTGACTTTTCTTATATTTCTTCATACAATATTTGTTTTAGTATTTTGGGCAAAACCTCTTTTTTTGACCAATATCCACCAAAACAATTTCAAAATAATGCCTTTTGTTCATGTAATCCTCATAATACAGTGTTATAGCTCTGACAACGTTCAACCTTAATTTTTCATCACGAAGTGAAAAAGAAAAAAATGTTTCGACACTGCACTTCCCGGTAACACGCCCGAAATCGATATTTCAGTCACAACAAGAAAGGGTTTTGGCAAATGTCAATTAAGTTGTTTCCAAACACCGAATCGAAATATGGCGACCAATTTGAATAAATATTGTTATGCCTAACATGGATATGAAAAAGCTGTTGATTATCGTTGCTACGTGTGAATACGAGGTTAGCATGTATAGAACAATAGCTTTTTAAGTTGTTAGCAGTCTAGTCGGAGAATCAATTTTTGGAAAAAAAATGACGACTAACTTTCAACAAAACCATTTTCGTCGCGACAGAAAATTGTTCTATTCCGCGCTGGCATTTGGAAAAATGATAATCAATGGGTTGAATAATCTTCCCCAAGAGAGTTAAAAGACAAGCACATGGCTGTCATTGTGGTGCCATTAACAATGGATACTTATGAGAAATATTTTGTTAAACGTCACCAACATTGCCCTAACGTACCATGATGTAACGAACCATCAAAGAATTGTCATACTACGTTGTTGTTGGGTTTTCCGAATTTGAACTCTTGGTATTAAAAAATCAACACCTTTCATTGCAGTGCTTGTTACTCGTCGTTGTGAAGTCACATATTATTATATTTTAGAGATTTTGCTTTGGAAGTGAGGGGGAGGGGGGGGGGGTAAAATTTGTACTCAGTACCAGGTTGATGGAACTTATCACGTGACTACATAAATGTTTAGTGCTGATAGCGTGAGGATGGAGAGCCCTTGTTCCCCTTCCTTGGCTTCAAACTTCAGATAATGATGAGGGTTTCAACTCAAGGCATTTGGTTCAAAACAATGAAATGAATATCAACTGACCGAAGTGCAACAGCTTTTTAAAGCAATAGAGTGTAAGTAAAAACTCCAATAGCTGCTACATATTGCTTGCAATTGACGTGAAAGCAGCTTGATCTGAGGGACAAAACAAAAGAATTTCAATCTCCCGAGAACTGCAATATTATATTTTGTGTTTTCCTCTAGATTGAGCTGCATATGGACGTGCTGGCAAATGGTCATTCAACGCTTTCATAATTAAACCTGGAAAAAGGACCCCACTGTACTAAAACTACGCGGGCTCACATCAGCCGAGATAACTGGTATAAGCTCTCTGGGTCATTATGTTCGCTAGTAGATCGGGTTTTTCGCCTCCATGGTGAACTTCGTATACTAGTTTATAAATAAAGAAGGACTTACGCGTTTAAGTAGCTTTGCTATTGTAACGGTAGCACACTCACTTCTGACCTCTTGGTCTTATTTTCGGTTCTTGTACTGGGCAGGGTATATGATTAGAGTAACGACTTTGTTGAGTCTCTTTCATTGATTGGAATGTCTTTCTCCGAGTTGTTCAAATTTACTCCCTTTGGTAACACCAAAACCCTACATTCCAATAATATCGATGAGAAAGTTCTACATTTATCCTATTCATGAGTCAATAATGTCAGAAAATTTTTTTTTTTTAATGTGTAGACAAGCTTATTGAATTGACGTCATCCATAGTTTAGTTCGGGATTTTGGTATTCAACATGAAGCAACACATTCAGCTACTTCTTTTTAACTAGTTGTAAATTAAATTAATTATTGTAAATCAGTTATTACTTGCAATACCACGAAAGACTAGCTAGCGTCCGAAACGAGTTTTTTCATCTCTTTCACGGTGTATAATTTACCCTTTTATCATTACTGTTTCAATAGAAACACCGACACAGCTCACACTAGTTTTTGTTTCGGCCCTCAGGCCGAAACAGTCACTACGTTTGGTTTGCCGGCCCATAATAGTCTCCGTGCGTGTCATTTAGCTGTCAGAGTTTTGGACCTAATCCAATCATATGCCGTTTCCATCATAAGCAATGGGAAAATGTAAAACATTTCACCATGCGGAGTATTTCAAAGAGTTGCGGTGAATCTTCTCTGTGTAGACTATATTATACCTTTTCGCATGACGCCATTTTTTGGAAAAAAATATACATGTTTTTGGTATCAGCTATTATTTAAACTAGGTCCCACAAACAAACAGTGCGTACTTTACAACTTTAAAGATGGAAGTCTGAAATCATCAGTCTTCATTTATTAATACTCTGATTTAAAGTATTATTTCTTGGACTCGGTAATATTTTTGAAGCATCAAAATATGTAAATTTTTGAAGCACTAAAAGATGTAATTCGAAATTTGCGTAACACTTTGCAACGTGAAAGCGTACCGCGAAATCGCTCGTCTGTCAAGACCAAAATTCTTTTCAGCAATGCCACACAATAAATAGATAACGGGCCGAAACATCATCGCTTTCGAAGCGGTATAGGCTTGTTAGCGTTATCTCTAGTAATTACTTACATTCGTTTTCGGCCATTGCTATTCAGTTGCTATAAATAAAACAATGAAAAGACAATATCATCAAATATATAAATCTTTGTTATGTACATATAGGCTTTGAGAAAATGCAAACATTCAGTTTATAAATCGAATTCGAAATCGATCGAAATAAACAACATTGTTGAAATCGAGGTAGGTCTAGCGATAGTGTCCTCTATTCTCAACTTTGGGATGTAGGGTTCGATTCCTGGTCGACTACGGCATCATATTACATGAGCGGTGTATGATGAGCGGTGATTTACTGGGGTCAATATGACATACGGTATGCATACTGCTAGGTTCAATACGTCCAGATTCAGTTCAGAATCCTCTTAAGTATATTATATAATGAATTTATTATTTTGCGCTAGAAAAGAAGTATAGAAATCATTGATCATTTGTCTCTAGCTGAAAGGAATTCATACAGGAAAAAAACCCAGTCCCCGATTGGAAATGAATTTCTTTACGAAATGAACCAAGTTTATTTGTTAGAGAAAATCCAAGTTAAAGTTGATGCAAATGAAAACGAACCTATATCAGATATAAAAGCTCCTTCGTGGTCATGATTTCTAGTGTTGCCTTGTTCATGAATTGTTATCATGAATTATTAACGAGTTTTTAAGTCACAATATAATAAAACTAGAAACATTCAGGATGTCAAATTTGAAGATACAATGCTTTTATTATTTTTTTGGACAATACATCAGCTTTAAATATATGGCTTGTTTTAAACATACATCTCTTAAAATAATTTGATGAGATGCACTGTTATGTAAGGTAATTTACTGTAGTATGGAGCTGGGCCCAGTTGTACAAAGCGTAGATAGCGTTGGATAAGAAGATATGACTAGCTAAAAAAAGTGTGAGCTGCGTCAGTGTTTCTAATGAAAAAGTAATGATAAAAAGGTAAATCATACACTGTGAAAAGATGACGTTTCGGACGCTAGTCCTTCCTCGGAGTGAAAGAGAAAGGTGATCACCTATTGGGCACTCTTAGTCCCAGCGGGATTAATGAACGCTTTACTTTCAACTAACCTTTTCTTTTGTCTTTTAATTGTTTGTTTTTGTTTCCTTGCCTACCTTGTTCTCATTGGTTTCTTTTGTCTTATTCTATCTTATACACACTCCCATCCACCAGTTTCTCTTTTACTCCGAGGAAGGACTAGAGTCTGAAAAGTCAGTACTGGTAAGTGTTCTGTTCACGGTGTATAATTTACCTTTTTTAATATTACTATCCAGTGTATAAGTCAATGCTGTTATTGTATTCCAATAGATTTATCCACAGGATAAGATTTATATGGTGGATAGCGCTATTCACTCCTCACACAACCGGGCCCAGAACTGCAAGTGTAGACTGAAAATTATTGTCAATATATGTTTGTTTTATTTTTAACAATATAATATCCTTACGACTGAGATATTGATGCAAACAACAAGTAAACCTCATGCAATGTTGATGTTTGTCAAGGTAAGTTTAATATTTTGAAGGATCCTTATAGAGTGAAAGCATTTAACCAGTGAAATAAAAAATACTAGCTAACAATGATGTTATAGTCTAATAGAGACGAGAAAACAATGGAAGTAGGGTCTACTAGGATATTGTGTATTACTCTAATATCTATTGCATAGATTTAGTGACTTCAATTCACTCTAATGACACAGTATAAAGTGGAAATCTAGAAATCAGGATTAAGCATGTATCATAACTAGTCTGATATCAACATAAAAAGACATTTGAAAAACATGTTAATGTTTTTGATATTTAAAGTGTATATCAAGGAAAAATTTTTACTTTCAAAATCACTTATATGGGAACAGTGTAGTAGTGTGGTTGCAGTATTTTTGTATGTGGTGGTCTCTTTTCAAAGATATAAATATTTGAAATATCAATATGCAAATGAGATGACGTAAATTCAAGAATGGGTTGCATTTTGCAGTGTAATTTACGACAAGTTCTGAAGCGATATAAACTAAAGCGTACAAAGCCATATATTTCAGTCATTAAGATAATTTGTAAATGAAAAAACAGCAGTACTTTCCACAACAGCATTTTTGTATGATAAATTAGTCTTGAACTGACGCCATCTCATTTGCATATTGATATTTCAAATGTTTATATCTCGTGAAAGAAAATTTCACATACAAAAATACTGCAACCATACTACTACACTATTCACATATAAGTGATTTTTAAAGAAAAAAAAATTGTTGATATTTGAATGAAAAGAAACAAAAAGAAACTAGATAATCCAATTCTACAGTTTTTCTTCAAGTTGTGTTCTATTGAAAATGAAACTTTAAAAATCACCTAAATTCTTTCTGATTCCTACATGTACTTGTACATGAAGGAGCCAGCTGGTATGTTGTTATAACTTCTTGATCTCTGTGTAAGCTGTTGCATACTCTTCGTTGTCATGGTTTGAAGAACATGTGACCAGTGTCATTCTCTATGTATCAATACAAATAATCCCAGCGCAGCTAGTATTGCATACTAAAGAAAAAAAACAGAATGATTAGTGAAATAATACTACTTGCATCCTTGCACCCTGTTTTGCTGGGTATTTTTTTTGGGGGGGGGGGGTACTCTTGTCCGTTTAGGGTAGGGATGTGCCGCAGAGCCTGCTGAACCCTGACCCTGTTCCAGAGTAAAATCGCTGGAATTCATACCCTGTTCCGGAATTGCAAAAATGGATACCCTGTTCCAAAGAGGATAGAGCGTGATTTCATATACCCTGTTCCAGAGCGAGCGCAGTTTTATATACCCTGTTCCAGAGTAGAATCTCTGAAAAACCATACCCTGCTTGGTGTCACGTACATTGTATAGTATAACGAACATAGGGGAGTAAACACTCCCCCCCCCCCCTCGAGCCCTTTTAAACATTCTTTGGAATATTTATTTTCTGTTGTGGGTATAGGGTTTTACAGAAATAACACATTACAATAACAGCATAGTTGAGTTTATATCCAACTGAACTTTGAAAACCAAATGGTTTCAATAACATTTGCTTCAATGACATGGCAATTTATAGTAGTACTTAATGTTAAGACCATTTTTCTTCTTTTTTCATAATTCCTAACACTAATTCAAACATGTCTTACCTTAAACTTTGGATAGTCATTCATGAGAATTGTTACCATGCCAACATATGGGACAAACCTAAAAAAAAATAGTTATTTTAACATTGACTTTAAACTCCTTTCCCAGGACTCACTTCTTTTCTTAAATATATCTTCAATAGCTCACCCCACAACCAATCATTATTAAGAAATTGGTTGTTAAGGGCCAATAAGATGATAGTTTATCATTTAATTCTGCAATAGACCATGGAAAAAGACCATGCCTAATGAGACTGTTTCAGCACTTCTCATCTGCTTGCGCTGGGTACGATAGGGTTTAGTATTACAATAGAGAGAGTTTGAGCATTTCTTTGCAGAATTAAATGATAAACAACTTATCAGTAGGCTAAGCATATAGGTCATTTATACTTTAGCTTGCTTTAAGGCTGCCAAAATACTCTGCGAATTGTGAAAGTACACAGTGGTATATGTATAAGATACTAAGCCGACCAATAACCTCTTAATGGTCTTAATTATTACTGTAGTGGACACCCTAGGGACCATCACTTAGGGTGTCTGTAAAAGTGAACCTCCACAACGACAAAAACTAATTAAGGTCATTTCTTTGTCAGAATTTTTTGCCTGATATTTTTCTCCTGTCCGCAACAGCAAGGTGTTGATAATATTGTAGTGTCTGCAAGGTGAGTTCGTCAAACATGTAATGTTTATGACACAATACATGTGATCGCAATTGACCTTTTTAAAATTTCCTTCAATGGACAGAAGACAATGGTTTTAAGTCAAGCTTGGACTTGATAAAATCATAGTCGATAGAGGGGAATGGTTAGGAAACTGTTTTGTTATAAGTCTTTGTTCACTTTTTTTCAAGTGTGACCATGCACAATCCTTTGAATATTCCTTACAATAATCCCATAGACAAAGTTTATGTTTACTTATTTTGCAATTTCAGATGAGCATAAATCAAACATTGTGCACGGTCAAGACGGGTTCAACATCCAAAGTGAACAAAGACCCAATAACAATAGGTTTCTCAAACATTCCTCTCTATTAACTATGATAAAATAAGAAGATAAAACTAGCTAAAAACTAGTGTGAGCTGCGTCAGTGTTTCTAATGAAACAGTAATGATGAAAAGGTAAATTATACACCGTGAAAAGATGAAAAAGCTACGCCGACAAAGGACTAGAGTCCGAAACATCATCTTTTCACAGTGTATAATTACCTTTCATCATTACTGTATATATATGCATATTGTTTAAATATGACCGAATTCGCTTCGTGGTCTAGTGGTTAGGTTTAGTGTTGGTATTGTAGTAGTTGTTTGGTGCCGAAGGTACCGAGTTCGATTCTTAGTGTCTTCACTTAATTTTTTGAAAAGTGAAGAGAACTAAAATTTCTAAGTGTACTCCGTTGATCCATACACTGACAGGCAAGTACCTTCAAAGGGTGCAACTTTTCTACATCCATTATTCACAGCCACTACTACCAACCATGATTTAACCATAATTTGCACCTCAAATTCCCAGATAATTCTGACAAGAATTGTCCCTATTACAGGGCCATAGCAAACCTTGAAAAGCAGGACTGGGGGGAGGGGGATACAATGTCACTTTGCAACACATGGTCACAAAAAAAAGAATGTTTTATTAAATAGGTCCTGTATTAAATGGGTGATTTGCTTTTTTGAAAATTCTTTTGACTCTTCTTGAAAGTTTTCCTTATTACAGGGCAATAGCAAACCTTGAAAAGCAGGACTGGGGGGGAGGGGGACACAATGTCACTTTGCAACACATGGTCACAAAAAAAAGAATGTTTTATTAAATAGGTCCTGTATTAAATGGGTGATTTGCTTTTTTGAAAATTCTTTTGACTCTTCTTGAAAGTTTTCCTTAAAAAAAACCCAAACCAATTCCTACCATACTTCTTTCCTTTAAATGCAGAAAATATCTAACTTTCGATTTCTGATTGAGTGTTCAAGCAAAAAGCAATCTGAGTCGATGCATTGCAATACATTATTGCTTTGCCAGAGTCTCAACCTGAAAGTTGGCTATTGTCTATTATGCTGTATAAACACCACATCCAAAATAGCATACAAATAAATTAACTTGCTTACCCTCTAGCTCTTCCTACAACATCTTTCTTGGCCAGCCACATCTGTCCAGGTGCGTACAGACCTCTATCATCAACAGAGTTGTTATCGCCTTTGGTCAGGAATTTAATGTCACCATTGTCTCTACAAGAAGTAATTAATATATGGATAAAAACTGATAAATGTTATTTTAACAGTAAAGAGGTGAAGATAAAAATTAGATTTAGATGTCTCTGTAATTGCAAGTGTTATACCTATTCGTCAATCAGCTCTAATTAAAGACCCATTGCTACAAGATTCATATATTGAATAATAAGAGAATAAGAGAATAAGAGAAAATATCAATGCCCTTGGCAGGATTCGAACCCACGTCTTCGGTATTCTAGTCCGATGTGTTAACCACTACACTGCAAGGACCAACCACGCTGGTAACGCAGCCAGAATATGAAATGTAGGGTAATAGTGAGGATCCCAGAGCGATATTTTTTCTCTATAGATAAGTTGAACACCGTAAATATGATATTTTTCTCTTATTCTCTCTACTTCATTGTATACACACCGAATGCATAATTTATTACTATTGAATAATAACTTCATATTAAATCCTTTTCCAACATAGAACTAAGGCACAATAATGATTCTTTTACATTCTTTTACTGCTTTAGGGACTATTTAAGAGTTTATTCTAAAGGTTGTTGGAATTGTTTTTTTTCAGTGGTGACACGATTCAAATAAACGAATTGTGATGCATCACGGTAAGTGGCAATGGGTCTTTAATGCTCAATTTCATAGATCCACAAAAAAATGCTCAAATCCAAAACCCTCCAAAAGTTGACAGTTGCATTCCCTAAATAACATTTCAGCCTTTATGAATGAGAATATTCAGCCTAAATTTATTTTGCTAGACTTACTTTTCGTGTACTTTTAAGACTCTATGTACTATAGGTATTTCTCTGCCTTCTACTTTAAATACTACTATTTCACCAACTCTAATGGGGTCTTGCTTGTAATTGGTAAGAAACAGTAAGTCACCTCGCTGAAACGCAGGTTCCATGCTACCACTAGAATAATAAAAAAATCAACCAATGAAAATCTAGCACATAAAAGAAAAATTGCTTTTTTTGATATTCATTACCAGCCTACAATGACAGGCAAACCTCCAAAAAATCAAAATATATACAAAATATAAATCATATATTTGTATTATCTATGTTATTCCATGATATTTAGATAGACAAAATAGCTTCAATAATATTTGCAATATAACACAATCTCCCCTCCCTACCACAACAGAATTAGTTTGAATCACGAACATACATGTACAATACTTGAAAGAACTATTAGAAATCGAGATTTACAAAATATTTATTTATTGTTACCCTCTCTTACAGGGTATTAATGAATAAATATAGAATATAGCATATATGATCTCTCAATATCGCATAAGTTTAATCTTATTTAAGGCTACAAGGTCATAAAGTCTACGTCTATTGTCTCTGAAGTCTGAGAGTTCACAATGCACAAGGCTCTCAAACAGCTGTTTTTATACAAAAAAAATTCCCCAGAAAAACTCAAAATCAGAAAATTTCAGAACATAATGGAGCTTAATATATGTTGGATAGACAAAATATCAATATCTTACCTTAGAACAACTACAATAGGGCTTTCACTACCAGTTACTACCATCAAGCCTTTCCATATCATTAAAGCCGAAGATACAATAATAGCGAAGTTTAAAACCTGGTAAAATAGCTGCCGATTGAGATATAAAATTACAAATTGTTAGAATAAAGATTAGGCTTCCTTTCTGTGTTATTTGATTTAGGAAAAGTGGTATTTTTGTGTACCTGGCGTTTGTTCATTCGACGGACATCGTCGAACATGGATGAGATGTACTCCATGTTGGATTCAAGACACGTGTGATACGCTTGCGCAGTAATGGGAAACCACAGGAAGCCCAATATATAACGCAGTGAACTTTCCCTGAACTTTCCTTTTTTCTTTTTCAGTTTTTCAAGATTTTTTCTTGTGGTAGTAGTAGTGTAGGGGGGGGGGGGGGGGGTTGGTGGTGGTGGTGGTGGTGGGGGTGGTCTTTACGGGTGAGTAATTATTTTCTTGATTGGTAATTCTTTTTAGCTACTTGAAAAGAACTGAATGAAACGATGTGTATACATTGTGAATACGAAACGCATGCGCAGTTTGATAACGGTCTCTCGGAATTGGTTGTAAAAAAGCTAGTTTGCTCACCAGTATATTTCATCCATGGGAATCAAGATGCTCATTCATTTGCTCTCAGTGAATTAGTCAGCACGTGAAAATAAATCCGTGAACATTAATTAGTACAATTTAGTACTATTTCATACAGAATCCTTCGTTTTCTATTGTTTATTTATCACTATTTAGTGCTAAAAGTTAGTATTTGTTTCACGGGTTTAGTGCGTGCACTCTACTGCGAGCTGCAAAGAGCCTATTATTTACCTTGGGTTCCCTGTATAATAATGTCGTCACGTCGTCACGCAACTTAGAACGTTTAGCGTAGGAAGCTAGGTTCCCTTTTAGCATGGGTTTCTGGAATCACCTCGATCGAACACTAAGAACATCATGTCCGACACTTCCATTGGTATCAATTCAAACCGTAATCAAATTGTTTACAATATTCAGGTATATGACAGTGATTTGTGTTGTCCTGTCTGTTTCGAAGAATTCGAAGAGCCCAAAGCTTTAACAAAATGCCTCCACAATATCTGTAGGAAATGCTTGGAAGACATTGTTAACACGAATCATTACTGGTACATTGAGTGCCCGATATGTCGGTGTAAATCAAACCTTCCTCGAGGCGGAGTAAATAATTTACCAACGCATCACTTCATACAAAGATTAGTCGATGGCATTCCAGGAAGAAAAGAGAAAAAAGCTTTGAAAAGCATGATCGAGAAGTTCGAAGAAAATATCCTTAAATATAAACAAATGCTTTTGGAAGCTCAAGATTCGCTACATGATGCATCGAAGAAAGCAGACGAAGAGGCTGATCGCTTAAAGACCGAAATATCAAAGCATGCCAAAAGGGTTACGGAAATAATTCAAGAAAACGCAATGGATTTGTGCTCTGAAGTTGATGAGATATGCAAAGAGGCTTACAAAATCTCTGAAATTGAGGATCATGAGAAAAGAATGAGCTTATTATTGGACGAAGCTGTAGCAAGTTTATTACAAGCACAGGATATCCTGAAACAAAACCTCACAATTGAGATAAAAGACCAAACACCAGTGATGCTTGATAGAGCACGAAATATTGCTCGCTCTGTCGATGCCCTTGAGCTGTGGTTCTCCAATTTGGACTTGTATGGCTCACACAGATTAGTATTCATTGAGAATAAAGACTTATCAACTGGTGAAAATATTTTAGGTGAGCTGCAAGATGAAAATTATTCTCTCTCAGAAGACGCAATGCCGGTATCCAAGGCGTGTTTAAATTGCCGAAAAATTGAAAGAAAGGGAATTAAAAAAATGAGACGGCAAAGAAAGAAAGAAAAATGCAGACAAAAGGCAGAACTCCGAAAGGAGTTCATAGCTAGGGAACATAAAACCATTCAATGACAACATTTTCGCATCGGCACTGCAAGGAATTGTAACAATACGTTACAACAAACGACAAGACTCGGGTGTTAAAAATCGGCGTGAAAGCCCTAAAAGATGGAACAAGAATGAAGAAGATCTTTCTGTTTCGTTTCTCGGTACGTCAATAATCTATAATATGCGAGACTTTCAAAATAAATGTAGTGAACTTGAGCATGAACCTGTAGATAAGTATCCTATGTACAGTCGACTCTCGCGTAAGCGACCACCGCGGGGCAAGGAGAAAGTGGTCGCTTACGAGAGTTAACACAGGAAGCCCAAACAATGGGAATTCCAACACAGTACTAGAGTGAACTGGAATTACAGAAAAATGTACTCTCCCTTACGGCCCTTGATCAAACATATAGAGATATACTACGATAATAAAAGGTAATTAAACAAAAAACACAAACATTATAAAAGATAATAAATTAGAGGGTAAATTTGAGAAAAATTACAATTTTTCAAGAAGGCTTTGACCAAGACGCAGAGGCATGCACCACCGCGAAAAGTGGAAACAAGGTGCATGTGCAATGTAACTTAATCCAAGCCCTCCTGAAAACATTTGGCTTAAATACAAATATGAATATGGAATTATTGTATGACAAGTCGAGATCGGCAAAGTGTCCAAGTTTTCGGGAGGGTTTGGACCAAGACAAAAAAGCCTAAACCCTTTTAAAAACTATTATATTATCGATTAAACGGTTTTAATCAAAACTTTGAATGTGCTTACAGTACTGTCAATGTTTCTTCGGGTTTTCAATTAATACCCGATGACTCTATGTTCTTAATTTTTTTATTGTTAATGTATTAGCCCAGGAGGGAGGAGATGACTCAAATGGTTTTCCTAATAAAATTCTGAAACAGTCATGTATGACAGTGTGACGTCACATAGCAACCAAATCTTGGCGCGACGCGTCTACCAAAATGTCACAATAAAATTTTAATTTTAAGGCGGGAATCTTGAAACAAAGAGGGGTCAAAACAAAGATTTAAAAGTTTATTCATCTTTAATTTAATATAAGTATAATAATTACTCATTAACGTATCTAGTTCAATACCTTTTTTATCGTATCAACGATCTAAAACTCTGAAAAGCTAAATAATTTGAGCTACTGGCCTTTCGTTTTCTCGCCATTTTTTTCCCCTGCAAAAATACTTATCGCGTAGTAAAAAAAATATTCTCTTCTTTCCCTTCTTTTTATAAACCCAAACAAGGACGTTTTACTCCTAAGCTGTTGAGCTTTTAAATAAGCTAAAGTACCTTTTCCCTTGTCTTTCCATAGTGCTCATCATTCCTTTTAAATATCAAAATTTACTCCGTAACACGTTTATCGTATTCGCCTTTGTAAACCAGCGTACTTCTTGAACATTTTTTAGTCGCAAAATCAACATTTAGTTGGTTTATTCTTTATCTTTAGGGACCATAAATCATATATTATTCAGTATCTTTGACCTCTTTTCCTCAACTTTGGATAAAGCATATTTTGTCTTTGTTAAACATTCATTTTTTTGTTCTGAAAGTTTCTACAGTAGCTTTTGTGTTAATAAAAAAACATAACTTACACAAAAATATTGTTGTTGACATTTACCAAATTTAATTGAAAAATATTTTTAAGAATTTCTTTTTGTGGTTAAAAAATTACATAAATTTATTGGATTTATTGAATATTTAATTATATGAAAAAAATTGTTTGTTATGACATTGCATGATTTATTATATTGATAATATATAATTATAATATTGCTATTTATTAAAAATACATTCATTGAATATTTAAAAATAATTTAGAATATAACAATCATCATTTGCCCTACAAAGTTAGGTGAAATCATATTTGTATATACAGTTCAGATCTCAGTTTAGAAATGGCAATTTTGAGGAGCTTCATTAATATCTTCCTCTTGTATGACCTGTATTTTGACTCTGTTAGTGGTTTATTTTCTCAAGACCACTATCACATTGTACAGGTGATAATGGCAATCATCCGCTGCCATGTTTTAACCTGTTTCATTTTTCAAAATTCTCTATTTGGGCCATGCAAAGTCCCATTTCTGGACTCTCAAAAAGACACTATACTACAGAATAGCTATATGCTGAAGAGAGATGTGCTGTCATACGGCCGCACAAAAAAACACAAGATAAATTATCCGTTATTGGAAGTGAATAGGAAGTATCCTGCCAATCATAAGATTCACAAGTCCTTCAAAACTGTAAAAAGCCATTGCAAAGACACAACTGGCATTGGTGTTAATGATCCTGTTCCATGGTTCTGCAAACCGTACAAGATTCCAGCATGCATTCAAATTTTCATAAGATGTGTACAATTTGCCTTGCCTCTGATGTGTTTTACATCTTTTGTTGTTACGAAGATTTGTGTGTGTTATTGTGGTACATTTGTTACCAATATTTTTCAATCTTCTATTTTTCCCAAGATTCTATTTACATAATATTTTATGGTAGTATGGGTGTATATTTCTTGCTCTTTAAGTTGGGAACACTCATTCTTTATATTGTTCAACTCGACTGCTGTATCTTAGTTGAAGAGGTGCTCAGTGAACTATTAATTCCTAGTATGGTCATCTTAAAGCTTATAGCCTTTTTTCTTGAACCTCTTTATAAATGTATACTGAATGTTAAGCCTGGATATAATAATTGTGTGTACAATTGCATTAACCAATGGACATCTAAACCTACTCTAGTATGTTTAATGATGTTGTGTTTCTCACTTTTTTGCAATATTTTTCTTATTAGCAACATTGATCTACAAGTCATGTAGATTATATTTTACCTTTTCTATCCAATTGGATTTTTTATCTGCCACCATTTTTACTGATCTGCATTTTTTTCCTTGATCATTTTAATCCTTCCTTACTCTTTCCTAATGCTTGGTTTTGCTTTCATTGTCTTGGTGCTGGGTGAGGTATCTGATATTGTTACATGTACTACACCTTCTACAATAGACATTTTCCCAACTTCATTGATACATTTAATTTATGCTTCTCTGGGTATATACCCATGTTTAAAACTTTTTGATTTGGACCACAGCAATTTTTTTAGATTTTCTTCAATGAAGTGTAACAAATCATCATTAAAGAAAACTTTTTTTTTGTATGACATGCAAGGGAAAATGCACCTCTTGGAATGCTCACCTCAGTTATCTGTTAAGGATCTTCGCTTCATGCTTAATAAAAAACTGAGCATTTGCAATCAGAATGCATCATTGATGATAGAACACTAATTGGATTTGGCTAAAAGAAAATAGTGGGTACGAGGGGGTGTGAGGAATAGGGGTGCTTCATACCCTGCTAAAGACACAACACTGTTATCTTAATTTTAATTCAATCAAAGACCTTAGAGACAAAAATATTGGTTGTCACAACAGTCTTTCTCAAAACTGCTCTCACACTTCACAACAAACTTCAACACATGGATTCAAACCCCTGATCAGCGGTTATCTTAAGCCCTGCTATTTATACTCAACATACCCAGGGTTGGGGGGTAGAAAACTGGGAGGGGATGCTCCTCAAAAATGTTGAAAATGACTCCAAAAAATAATGATTTTTACCCACAAAAGGTACGAACTATATATGATCGCTAAGTGACAGAAGGGAGGTAATAACCACTCATTATTAGAACTATCATTTTGGCTGTCACTAATAAAATATCAGGTATCTCATTACTTGACAAAAACCCTAACAGATACTGGCTTACTCCCTGGTAGACGTTTTAGTATTGTGTGACCCTAAGAGGTACCAAATCACAGATCTAGAACCCTAAAGTAAAAGGTATGACAAGCAACCCTGAGTACTTCCAACTGCCCCCCATCATCAGGTCTACATATATTAAAGTCACACATTTCTCTCCTTTACTCAAATTATGATTATAAGCATATTCATATAAAATGTTGTCTTTCATTTGCTTGACATTGACCTTTATTTTAAGTCTAGTAATAATTTATGATTGTATCATCTATTTTGTATGAATAAAGTTTGTCTTTATTACTATTGTTTTCGTCTCTGAGTGTTAAGTGGGAGCCCTGATATAAAACTCTGGCCCTGATGTAAAGACTTGTGCACCACTCGTAGAAGTTATGACAACATCTTGAATCACAGGAAAAATTCAGTGACATTGATATATATATACTCGTTGATACTTACTATTAAATCGCCCCAACCATATGGAAAACATCCACAACAACTTTCAATTACACTTTCCTTTCCTATTTATTAAACTTTATTCAATCGTGAAACACGTCAGTTTAACCTTTGAGTTCCAAAAAGAACCAAAATTAAAATGCGGTCACCCAACCTGGAATATAAGAACATAGTTCATGGATTAAAACCATTTTAGGATAGGAACAGGAAAGTACAATGGGGATCAATATACAAGCAATACTTTGGTGTGTTTAGAATAATAAGGTGGCAAAATATTATCTACAGGTACCCTGGGGTAGTTATTTATTATTTTGTTATTTATGTAAAAAATAATTTTAAATTTGATAACTTTTGATTTACTCTTATTAAGGTGACTGCCTACTTTTGAAAATTGATTTAAACTTTTTTTAAAACATCGATTTTCCGAATTGAAATTTAATGCTGATTCCAAATCTGGAAAGAAAAATAGGGTGTCCCGAGCTTGTTTTCGAGATAATCAGCATTTAATGAAAGCCTACGCAGGGGTTTTTGAAGCAAAAATTACGCCACCGGAAGTGATTAGAATAAAAATCAATAAGCATAAAATTAGAGCTTTATGCAAACTAAAAAGATGCACAAATGATTGCAAGTGAACCATTGTACAGCATAAAATAAATATACTTGACGAAGAGACAAATAAATACCTGTATTCTTCATATTTCGTCCTTTCGGTGGTCTCGAAAGTGAGTACAAAATCAAACAAAAAAGCCGACAAAAATCTCATTTTTCATATGTTCCACATTTAAACTTTTCTAAAAAATTTGATATGAGGTAGATTTTTAGATGCTTTTTCAAATAAGCATTTAAAAATTATAGGGTCCCGTGCAAAAATAAGGGGTTTTACGCCCTAGAAAGTGAGAAAAATGTCAACCGGAAATACCGCCATCTTGGAATTACAAAGAGCGCTTAGAATGATGGTAGTTTGAATATAAGAATGATTTTTATTGGGTAATTTGAACCAATAACAGAGAGGTTTATATCGGTACGTCACGTGTGTCAAACGTTCGGGCATGTTGAAAAGCTTGCTTTTGATTTCATTTTGAAGTATAAAAGATGCTTTTTCATGATCATGAATGCTGTTGAAGTCACTTGCCAGCTTTCAACTCATCGACAAGAACTCCAAACTGGACAATTCTTCTTCCTGTTTTCCAGCTTTCGTTGGTTCTTCTTTTTGTTGTTGTTGTTTTAGGTGTCGCTGCACAATAGTCGTGGTCGAGTAGATGTGCGCTACTGGAGTTTCGCAGTGTGTACTTTTTTAACCCTTTCGAAGGTCGTTGTGCTCTTGATTCTGCTTTGTTATTTTTGAAAGATGTTTTGTTCTTCATTTTGAGTACTATTTTTCGGATTTTATAGGTGTAATGATCAAGCTAAATGATTAATGTTGTGACGAAATAAGTTACTAGGTATCACGTAAGCCTTGCCGGCGACCAAACAAGTTTTGCATGTATATTCCCGAAATCATGTTAATAATTTTATCGTTTTCTTATACTTTATATATTGCTGACTGGAATATGTTACTTTGGGAAAGTATTTTTTCATATTAATTATAATTATAATGAAGTAATGATTTCTTTTTATTATAGACAAGTCGAGGAATACGTTGTAATGTTTACAACTTTCATATCGGTATAGCTGATTGGCGATTCACATAGCTCAGAATTTCTCAAAAATGTGAAACCCAGTTAAGTTTTTTACATTTCTAAAGTTTAGATTTTCATTATTGATGAAAAGAGAGCATTTTAGCGTTCCTGAATTTTTATTGTTCCCTACATTTCGCAAAAATACGAGGCCCAAAAAATCAACTGATGCCAGTGGTTATAGATCTTTGGTTATGCGCTGAAAAATGCGCAGTAGCGCACAATTTCAAAAGTAGGCAGTCACCTTAAGTTAATTACTCACATATTTACCTTTTGCAAGTTTGTATTGTTGACTTATGATTTGTGGAAAACATGGCGTCAAACCCAAAGAAACGGTTTTCCAACTTCAAACAGATAGATGACCAGTTGTGCAAAAGGTATCTTCACGAAACTCAGCAAATACAAAGATGAATATCTAGGTTCCTAAACCTCCTTTTGTGAAGCCATAGTTCAAATCTTTAAGTCATCGAGGTCTTAAAATATTCTTGTGCTTCGTCTTTTTTCGAGTCGCTTTTGAAAAGGTGCTTCGCAAAGAAAATTCAAAAACTAAAGATCTTTTTCGTTAAAAGCATCAAAGTCAGTAAAGAAACATTTTCCAAAGACTCCTTTACCAATATATCTGGTTCATAAAGATATATCTTTGAGATTTTTGAGGGAAAAACGAGAAGATAAACACGAAACTTTACTCTTCCCTCTTGGCCGCCATTGTGAAATCGCTGAACCGCGACGTGACGTCATACTGTCATACATGACTCTTTCATTGTTTACCTTGGAGACGTCTCCTCCCTCCTGATTAAGCCATTACTGGCTCTTGGGTGGCCGCTTAAGGGAGAGGGAAAACAATAAAAAATTCCAAAATTTTAACCCCAAAGGTGGTCGCGGTCGCTTAAGAGAGAGTTATTTTTTACAGTGGTTTATATGGGGAACAAAACGGGAAATTCAAAAAGTGGTCGCTTATGGGAGATGGTCGCTTACGAGAATGGTCGTTCAAAGAGAGTCGACTGTATTTCAGCAAGACCCACGGACGAGTCGAGGATTTTTGAGTACAAGAGGGGAGGAGAGGGGAGAATGATAAAATCAAGAAAATGCACCTCAGGCTTAGCAATTCATATTTCCAACCTCCCCTTAGTTACCGTAACTATGTGGATAATTCGCCATTTAAAATTCTGATCGCTTCCCTGATAGCAGAGAGTCTCTCAGCTTTCTCCTTTAGGAGGACGGACTCTGCCGATGTAGAGCGTTTCCTCTGATACTCCGCAGCCGATTGTGGACGAACAAAACCAGTTTTAAATATTGTTTCAATTCGATATGTCCTGTGAAGGTTATAGAGAAAAATGCCTCATTATTATCCTTCGGTACTCGGTAAAAATTTATACTTTGTAGTTATTAATTTTATTGGGGCAACACTTTTTAATCTACTAAGAAAACTGCAGCAGTGGTTATTGGTTCTTTATTTTCCGAGATGTTTGCCCAAAAAACAACCCCCCCCCCCCCCCCCCCCCCCCCCACTTCTAGTTTCATGGCGTCATGATTATAGGGAAGTTGCGTTGTAGCGTTCGCAGTAGATTCATTCTTTTATAGTCGGCAGTCACCGAAGCCACGAAACACCGCGGTCTGGGGATCAAAACAGACAATGCTTTTCCGTGTGTCGAGTATTTCATCGACCCCAGCGGAGAATGGTTACTTCTCATACTCATTAATAATTCATGAGTAAACCAGCCAATCAGAGGGCTATTTTTGGGTCACATGATGTTACTTGAAACCTGGTAAAGTGCTGTGAAAGGAATGCATTCAGTCTGGAGTAACTGGAACAAAATTAATTCAGTCCTAGTAACTGTAACAAAATTAATTCAGTCCTAGGACTGAATTAATTTTGTTACAGTCACTCCAAGTCGAATAATTAATGAGATGAGAAGTCATTTCAAAACCTCCAATATCGGACTGGACGGGATTTCAAGTCCGCGCAATTAGTACCAGTCCTCGGCTGCGCCTCGGACTGGAACTAATTGCTTTGACTTGAAATCCCGTCCAGTCCACATTGTCGGCTTTGAAATATTACTTCAAGTTCTCCAATATATTTGCATTTCGAGTTCGGCTTTGCTCAGCCTTAGCGGAGCTCGGTGCTGTCCAAATGCCTTATTTTCTTTGATAAGCCCCATTGTCATCCAAATCGCCTAATGTGAGCTGAGTTGGTTGGTTCTCTTTCTGACTCCGAAGGTTTTTCCGGTCCTCCGGTTTTTCCTCCCCCCTCTCAAATCAACCCTAACTAATTCAAACTGGTTAGAGCTGTACTCCGGGGTCATACATGGACTGTATAGCGGCTACCAGAGGCGCCTTCACATGCTTTCAGTTCGATCCCGTTGAGCTACGCCACTACTGTGTACTTTTCTTTTTCGTGCGTAAGGAAAGTACCTACTACGCGTACGCAACAATACGTGTTGATTAAGATGACGACTAAGATGACGCGGTTTTTGCTGAATGCCCTGAATATTTTAATCCGCAACCGAGCTAAGACTGAGAAAAAGATGTTTTGAAGTCGGAGTACTTGGACAAAGGATCATTATGTGACCTCGTCCTTCTTTCCCTTATGTCACTATAATCTCGCATCCTGTTTCCATGCACCTAGACAGATCATTATTGTAGTACGTTCTCATGAACCCCTAGACGTCATTCACCATTTTCCATACATCAGTTCACTGGTCAAACACAAAGCATTCAGTCCAGCATTCAGTCCAGGTTGCAAGGTTCAATTTTGAATAATCCTTTGAAAGTACCTTGTGGCCTCGCTTGAGCGCTTTGTGTTTGACCACTGAGTGAACTGATGTATGGAAATGGTGAATATGACACTATGAATATTTTCCGCTTTCGTTTTAACACAAAGTGAAAAGGGGTTAGCTGAGGGCTACAACCATTTTTAAATCCCCCAGCCCTCCCCTCCAGTAAGAAAAATCATTTTAGCTTCTATGAAATAACAATTCTTCCTCTCGGAAATAAACTCAAAAGTAACTTTATCCATGAAGCTATCTGATACCGTTATAAGTTACGGGTGTAATCAAAAGTATCATTATATTTTACGCTTCACGACTTAACGTATTGCTTATTCTCCGAGCACAGTCATGGCAAGCCCTTTAAGCGTTAACCCCTTCATTACCAAGCTTAAGAAGGATTTGACTTGCACTATCTGCAAACGATTGTTCAACGGTCCTACCACACTGTCGTGTCTTCATAGCTTTTGCTCAAAGTGTCTCATCGACTGGAACAAAACATGCAAAGAAGGACGACAACGATTTTCTTGTCCCACATGTAAAAAGCCAATCGCTGGTTCAGGGATTGATGTGTCCAAGCCCCGTACTTCGTTTTATCTAGAATCTCTAATAACTCTGGTATCTTCAATAGAGGGAAAACCAAAACAAGGATCGAAGCCCCTTGAATGCGTAAGTTGCGAGAAGGCTGTTGCTTTAGTGGCTTTTTGTCAGCAGTGTGGTGGTATGGTTTGTACAGATTGTGTAGAAACCCACAAAGCTATCAAACAACTACGAAAGGAACATTGCATTATCAAGTTTGACGAATTCAAGCAAGAAAATCTCGATTCCTTCGTCGAAACCCAAATGTATTGCAAAGAAAACACACACCAGAAAAACAAATTAGAAGTGTTTTGCAGAGAAGTGACTTGTAGACGATATATTTGTCACAAATGTTGTGCCCTAGAGCATAAAAGTCATAATAAGGTTAGCATCCTGGAGGAAGCTAAAAGCATCAAGCAAACGCTGCGCCAAGACATGAAAGAATTGAATAACGTGATAGAGAAATACCACAAGGAAACGGAAAAGATCAGAGAAAGTATGGCGACAATTCAAAGCCACTTTGAGAGTGCTAAAAAGAGTGTTCGTGACGTAGCGGAAACGGCTTTCAAGCTGATTATGGACCATGAGAATGAAATGATAAAAGTACTGAATGAAAAAGAGCGTATGCAGAAGTCAGAGTGTCTAAGATTACATGGAAATATAAAGAGTGAACTGCAAAATGTCTCTGAAATCCAGCTTCAATACCAGTGCTTGTTGGAGAACAACGTCTTTCTTGAAATTATAGAAAAGCAGAATTTCCTACAGAAAAAATGCAACACGATTCTGGACAAGGAAGCAATGTTACAAAAGAAACCGATGCTCAAGAGGGGAAACGTGACAGTAGATTACGTGACAAACCCAGAAGTGATGCAATCTTTACAAAATATTGGAAAGCTTGTCGAGACAAAGCCACTAGATCCGTCACGTTGCACCATTGAAGCGCTTAAAGAGGTTCGAAACGGTTATTTCAATGAGCTCGAGTTTGAAATTGTCACGCGTGACTGTGACGGTGAAGTATGTTGCATGACAGGACATTTTGAGATCAGAATCATTGATCAAGAAGGAGACGAAATCGAGAAAAATGCAGCAATAAGTGAAGAGAAGGGAAAATACCGAGCAGTTGTAACATACAGAGCTGAGAAAAAATCACCTTACGAAATACAGGCGAATATTGGTGGAAAAAGAATCAAAAACTCTCCACAAATTATAAACATAATGTAATGATAAACCAATAATGATAATGATAATAATAATAATAATAATAATAATAATAATAATAGTAATAATAATAATAGTAATAATAATAATAGTGATGAAAACGTATTTTAACATTTATTTATTGAACTTATTGAAAGATTAACAAACTTTAAAAAATAATAATGATCACAATAATAATAATAATAGTAATAATAATAATAATTATTATTATTATTGTAATAATTAAAATAATTATAATAAATAAAAAAATATTATTAGTATTAAAAATATAATAATAATAATAATAACGATAATATTGTTATTATTATTATAACTTACATCCACTGGAAACATTGTACAGCACAGTTATATGTGGATGTTCAAAACAACTATAAAGAAAATTCTATAATCACGCTTTTTTGTAAAACCAAAGCTCTGCTACCATATCAAAAGCGTCTTGGATCAAAAACATTGATAGTATTGAAGACGATGACGGTATTAGTGGCGATGTCAAGGCCAACCTCGTTCCCAGGACCTTACTTTTTTCGCTCTTTTTCAAGCGCCGCCATCTTTTAAAAAAGCGAGAAGAGAAGGCCCTATGAACGAGGTTGTATAGGCTAATGAGCTTGACTCATTACTTACGAAATAAAAAGTGGCCCCCCCAACAGACAGACAGACAGACAGACAGACAGACAGACAGACAGACAGACAGACAGACAGACAGACAGACAGACAGACAGACAGACAGACAGACAGACAGACAGACAGAACAGACAGACAGACAGACAGACAGACAGACAGACAGACAGACAGACAGACAGACAGACAGACAGACAGACAGACAGACAGACAGACAGACAGACAGACAGACAGACAGACAGACAGACAGACAGACAGACAGACAGACAGACAGACAGACAGACAGACAGACAGACAGACAGACAGACAGACAGACAGACAGACAGACAGACAGACAGACAGACAGATGTCTTTTTTTTAATATTTAATCTCGGGAAATTTCATCAATTGGTACAAATTGGGTTTCATGAAAACCGAGTTGATAGGTAATATATATCAAACATTGATAACAACGTTAAGAATATATAGACAGATTATGAAAACAATTCTCATCTCCCCCCCAAAAATATTATAGTAATTAAAGTGTTAAGGACCAACAGACGAAAGATTCCTCTTAAAAGATTTTAAATTATTGGACAGTCTGACACTTTGGGGTAACGAGTTCCACACTTTTGCACCGTCATAAGAGAGAGCTCTTTTTAAAAACTCAGTGCTGGGTTTCGGTAACTTTAAGCACTTCTCTCTACCACGAAGATCGTAGGTATTTTCTTGAAAATAAAAGAGTTTCCTTACAGATTTTGGTGCAAGTGTGTTTAAAGTCTTAAACATCATTATTGCTTTATGCTCCTTTCTTTCCTTTCGGGCATGGTAACGAGTTAAAAATAACATCAATGATTCTGAAAATAGCATCAAAGTGTGCACATGAAGGGGCACGGGGATTCCTTCTCTTAGTTCATTTTCTCTTGAGTATACTTATGCTATTTTGCATAAAAAATTCTTCTCTGAGTTTGGAGTATAGAGGACATTTAATTAGGAAGCGTCAGTACAATGAAAGCACTTCCTTTCCTCTCTGACCTTCTTGCGACTAGAGTACCTGCCTCTTTCAATTTCTAGGTCATGGTTACTTATTCTTAGCTTTTGGCCAGGGGTGTCCCTTTTATCATTAAGATCTCCCCGAGCCAGTTTTGTTTCTCTACGTCTTCAAATTTCATTTTGATAGCGACAAAGAGGTTTAGCTGGTGAGACGAGGTATTGGAATTTACTTCTAGCCATATATTACCCAGCCATTGCCCATTTTTTAAAATTTCATGGCTGGAGCTTATTGTTTCTTTACATACTAAGAATGTAATTCTATGGTTCGATGTAGGTATAACTAGATTGAGCCAGTATCTTATTGGTTGCATATTTTCTCTCTCCGAGTAACATTTTGCGATCATTCTTAGAAACCTCATAACCCCAGACTTCACTGCCGTATAACAGAGGCAAATTATACACCGTGAAAAGATGAAAAAACTTACTGACGTTTCGGACGCTAGTCCTTCGTCGGAGTAAGAGAGCTCTCTTTTCGAGATTTTCGCTCTGACTAGCAAGTCTTTAAGCGATTTATTCCTCTTGTAAGAGACGAAAGGAGGATCAGAAAAGATCCTTTTAAGGTTCTGGTTGCCAGAAATAAGTTGCCAATGTTTCATCAAAAAGTCTGGTTGGCAGAGGCTCAGTCATTATCATTTGCTCTTTTACTCCGACGAAGGACTACCGTCCGAAACGTCAGTAAGTTTTTTCATCTTTTCACGGTGTATAATTTACCTTTTTATCATTACTGCTTCATTAGAAAAACCGACGCAGCTCACACTAGTTTTTAGCTAGTTATATCTTCTGCCATATAACAGAAAAGGTTTTACTAGTGTATCAAAAAGTTTCAGTGGTGAGATACAGGGTCATAGTGAAAAGAGTGACCCATCTCCTTTTTCAGCTTAAATAAGGCTTTCAGAGTAGATTTCTTGAGTTCCTGCCTTGTAATTGTAAAATTTCCGAAAGCACTGAATGTGAGGCCAAGGTATTTGTAAAGTTTATCATTTTCTAAAATTTTGTTTTGACAATAAAAATAATAATTACTTAACCGCCTCCCTGAATTGGGCGCTTGGAGATACGAATTTTATCTTCTCGTGTTGAAAATCTCTCACCCGTTCGCTACGATCTTTTCAACACTCGAAGATAAATTTCATATCTCCACGCACCCATGTAATATCATCTCTATATATTATTGTTTTCATCCAGAGTCTTTACTAAGATATTAACGTAAGGGTTCATGTGCTTTTTCTTTGACTTATTAAAACTTCGGAGGCAGTACCAATCGGGCTCAAATTGAAATGTTTTTCAATTGAATTTTTACTACACCTGCTATCTGTACAATGCTGATTATCAGTTTATTCCGAGTTAATTTTGCGCGTACAGAACATGGTCGAACATCGAGAGCTTAGGTGTTACAGAAAATGTATTGACTTACGAAGAAATGTTTAAAATTTACTTTAATAACCTTTTTTAAGCTTTTATCTTTTTCTGTTTATTTTTTTAAATATTCTTTTCAATATTTTTACTTTTTCACTTTATATTTGGATATCAAACGAGGTATTTTCGACATCGTCTGATCGACCTTCAGAACTAAATAAGTGGGTTTTTCCTTCTCAGACTGGTACCCCCCGCCACCCGGCCCCCTCCTTTCTCATCAATATTTCTTGGTATTTTATTGTCTCAGTCCTGCTATTACTTTTGTGTTATTGTACTAGCTTTGCACCAGCAAATTAAACTAGTTTCTTAAAATACGTCATAAACGGAAACCTTAGAGACTGTTTTCAAATATTAATGCGAAAAAGATAGTTAAAAAAAATATTTGAAAGAAGACGAGTTTGTGAATAATATATAATCTTCCCTTCTGTTCCTCAGTCATTCGCAGGTATGGTTCGAACTATGATCTTCTTTTGGGGCCACTCGAAGTAAATTGTAGAAAGAAATTAACTAGCTTTACATTAATAATACGGTAACACACTGAGGTAAGTTTCTAACTGCTTTACTTTAGTCTGGCAAAGAGCGTGGTTGTGAGATATTTCAGGTCAAAATTTAAATAAATTTAAAATACTTTTTTTGAGAGAAATCATGTCAACATTTAGACTGCGGTTAGGTTTGTTTTAGGCTCGCTAAAGATCTTTTGCAATTGAAACTATTATTAGAATATATCATATTCTTGGATTTTGATTAAACTGATACTCTAGCATTACATCAAATGGGTTATAAAGTTAATAATATAAGCATTTATGATTTTATCTAATTATACGTGTTCGGATTTAATCAAGAGTTGTTCGAAAACAAGTACGTATCATTCATGAATTATTTATGCTCGTTTGTTTTAACATGACGCTTGGAAATGAAAAAAAGAAAGGTAAGGAAAGGAAAGGAAAGGAAAGGAAAAGAAAGGAAAGGAAAGGAAAGGAAAGGAAAGGAAAGGAAAGGAAAGGAAAGGAAAGGAAAGGAAAGGAAAGGAAAGGAAAGGAAAGGAAAGGAAAGGAAAGAAAAGGAAAGGAAAGGAAAGGAAAGGAATTTTTGATACTCTTCTTCAAAAAATTAGAAGCTCGACGTCCATTCGAAACTTTACATGGTATAACGCTATCTTTTCAAGTTCCAGCTGCTATAATACCATATCCTTTCTCCAAGGTATCCATAGAATAACTCGTAAAAAATATTCTGCAATAAGTAGAATTTGTGTTGAATGCCAAATCAAGACAGAAAGTCGTCGCAATAGGAATATTTGAGCTATTTAGCCGTCATCTATCCCTCTTCAAACTCGGCACCTTTTGAAAATCAGTTAGCTGGCCGGGAACGTGGCGTAAATGAAGATAGTAAAAGGATTTTAAGCATTTCCATTGTGTCTTTGAGTGAGCGCAGACATAATAAACTATCATCTGCAGAAAAACCAACAGATAAAACACTTATCATATCAAGTTCACATTATACATCGGGGATTGGCTGAAGGCTCTCGGCCAATCAGAAGCAAACTCTGACTTCAAAATTTAAATGTATTCTAAATATAGGACGTTTCTCATAATCTAGGTCTGTTAGCGACTCTTTTCTGAGAGTTTTGTTCAAGGGCGGATCCAGGGGGCCGAAACCCCAACCCCCCCCCCCCCCCTTTCACGCAAAAAATCAAAACAAAGCTGAAGAATTATATGTTTCTTATTAATTGTTTTTCCGTTGTGTTGACGGAAGAAAATCATTAGCCCCCACCCCCCTAAGCTCAATTAGCCCCCATCCCCCCTTACTAAAATTTTGGCTGGATCGAAAGTCGAAAATCGCTCCAAAATTAAAGGACTTTTATTCGACTGAAAAAAAATGGCGCCAATTTACTTTCTCACTTAAGTTTATCGCTAAAACGCCCACAGATTTTGAACTTAAAAGTGTAAAGTGATCGTCTTCGCTGTCTCAATCGAGCTAATTGGCTTATGAGTGCTAAAATGACAACATAACGGTAAATGGGCACTTGGACGAAAATCGCTCCAAAGATGGATCGAGAGTGTTTTTGGTAAAAAATCATGTTTTTCTTTCTATCGTTTTGGATCGGTGAATAATAAAAAGACTTTTTCAATATTTCCATACAGATAAGCTTACTTTGTTTTAAATTTAAACGAAAATGGAGAAGGAACCACACATTACACCAAATCTCTACAATTCATTTAGGCTTTCCGGCAAGTATAATTACATAATTGAACTTTTGTCGTTGAAAGAACTTGTATTATAAAACCGTCTTTCACTCACTAAAACATAACAGTCAATTCAAAAAATGTTGTCGTCGACCAACTCAAGCCTACCGTGACTGGACCGAAACGAAATCTTGGTAGCAATCATTGAAGCCGAGTTGACTCCATAAGTTTGTCTGACTAGTTATGCCTGGTTCACAGCACGAACCTTCGTAGGCGAGCGGGAAGTATTGAAGGAGACGTTTTCTTAAAGTGCCTAATAACCTTTATAGGATTATGTGTACTTTAAGGCGTCTTATCTCCGAGAATATTTAGTCAATCGCTTCTTACCCATATTCCTTTCGGTCCAGACGCGTAGGCTTGAGCCGGTCGACGCAACGTTTTTGAATTGACTGTATTTAAAAACCTTCATGCATAAGGCTAGTCTTCTCAGCAGCCGTTCTTAAGTGTCGGGCCGGTAAACGCCTCTCTCCCCACTAACGTCTGCTCAATCGAGCACTACATTCCATTCCCAATGTTCTGTCGAAAAATCTTTTAACCAACAGAAACAGAGCTATTGTTCTGCAGTGACCAATCACAATGTACGTTATAAGTTTTTAATTCTGCTCAAGCTCAATAAAGGGTTTTTCCCGGGGGAAATATTATACATCAAAAAATATACTGGTGTTCGTATGGATACTCCCCGTAATATAATACATGTTTATTTAAGCTCAAGTAATCCACCGATTAAGGAAATAATTATTTTTTGGTGGAGGAAGTCGTTCGTTGATATAGAAGGTTTGCTCAAGTCAATCGAAATAGATGTATCAACATGTTTTAACGCTTCGAGTTTATCTATTTACGTAGTAAAACTTGTTAAAGCTTCAAAATGAGTTAAAAAGCGTCAAGCAAACCTTGATAGAGGCATTCCCAAGAAGAACACGAACTAAGAGACTGCGATCCGATCTTTATGATCAGTGTCAGATCGATCGCGATGCCTGCTGTTCTCACGAGTCAAAAGTCCCACAATCACCTGTCGTGACATCGCTTCGCTTTAGTGAATGTTCTAGTACTCCAGATATAAGCCTGAAGCGAGATGACGTTTTACCCCCGTCTCTAGACCATAATCCTTTTCACACTGCTTGTGTTCTTTAATTATGACTATTGTTTTTGTATTCTCTAAGGAATCAAAAAATTTAATATGAAAGAATTTTAAAAACTATTATGGTCTAGAGACGGGAGTAAAACGTCATCTCGCTTCAGGCTTATTTCAAGCCGATGAAGGCTACTCACTTGATCCTTCATTAGACTGATTAGTGGTGAAACAATTATGACTATATGACATAAAGTATCAGTGTACATGCTACATGCTATCGAAAAGCAATGGCAGAGCAAGATATATCAACGCTTTTCCACTTCCAGTCGGAAGAATTATGGAAATGTCGCTTCTTTTTAGCACGAATTAGACCAAGACTTCGCGTTAATATTAATGTTGAATATGTTAAATTATGTTTGTTTTGCGCTGCTTCGTCGAATAGGTCATTTGCATTATGGCGTCATTTTACTACCACTACCAAAATGCTTCGTGAATTTTCTTTCTTATTCAAGTTTGTAGTTCTTCATGGGAATAGTGAGACAATTGGTGCTAATTAACAGAACAAAAGACAGTCTGCAATGGAGTCTGGTAGTGGTAGTAAATGACGCCATAATGCAAATGGCCTATTAATGACACCATATTGTCTACCAAACTCGTGAGAAATTTTAGCCAATTCAGCTCCCAGATCATAGTAGGTTAACTGTGATTGGCCAGAGAATGGAAATGGAATGTAGTGTTCAATTGAGCAGACATTAGTTGGGAAGGAAGCGTTTACCGGACAGACACTATGAACGACTGCTGAGGAGACTAGCATAAGGTACACTGACAAAGAAAATTATTTTTTTGATGTATTAAATTTGTCTCTTAGCGAAGGTAAGTTTTTTATTTTACGAAAGTTTTTGCCTGGTATTCTTGCTTTGTATGCACGACTGCCGCGGAACATTCATGAAAAGCCGTCCTCTTTCCGACTTCAAAAAATAATTTTACGTACCATATGTTTAAGGAAACCTTTTCTTCTACACAGGAAGTAAATATATTTATTATTGTTCTTCGAATTGAATAAGTTCTCTGGTACTTTGAAGGCTTGAAATATCGCTTTTTCTTCGGTGTTCCTCCTGCTTGTAAAACCACGAGAAGAGAAAGGAGCAGGTGTATAGGTCATTTGCATATGGCGTCATTTTACTACCACTACCAAAATGCTTCGTGAATTTTCTTTCTTGTTCAAATTTGTAGTTCTTCATGGGAATAGTGAGACAATTGGTGTTAATTAACAGAACAAAAGACAGTGTGCAATGGAGTCTGGTTGTGGTAGTAAATGACGCCATAATGCAAATGCCTATTAAACACGCCAAAAGCAGAGCTGGTCACGCTGTTTCGTAACGCAGCGTCACGCTTGTCACGCTTTTGGCACACGATTTATCCTCAGAAAAAAACTTTAAAAAATCATAACTTTTTAAAACGCGTGGGCACCCCCAGCTTTTTTTCCTCCAAAATATAAGAGAAATATTCAGATAATTTTTTATACTAGAATTTCTAAATAAAAATGGTTTTGGATGCAAATGTAAGCAAAAATGTAGTATCCCTACAGAACCATATTTAACGCTTTTGATGGCAAAATTTGGTTTAAAAAATGATTTCTAATATGATACAAAAAAGTTCACATATTTGTTACAAAGAACACAACTTTTTGTTTATTTGAAACAAGTTTCAGATTAAATCTTTCGAAGCAACTTCGAAATATGATTTTTCCCCTTGAGCAACAAAGTGCTTGGTCAATTATCTCGCTTAGATACGTGGGTACCCTCTCTTTTTTCCGGATTTCAGTGGCCTCTTGGGGGATTTAAATGGTAGGCACCATCCTTATTAAATAATAATTTGGAAAATTAAAAACTTAAGAATTTTAACTCGTCTCATATGCAGCAATTTTTTTCTTATTTGTTGAACTTGCTGCGTGGAATCAAGGGGGAAGGCATAGTCTAATAATCGCGTATTTGCTAATCAATAATAATATTTATTCATACTTAATTGGCAATATAAAATTAAAAACTTAAGTTTACAAATAAATATAGACAGTCAATATCATTAACGTTGTCTACCGAAAAAAGACATTTATACTTTACACATTTAGACATTTAGTCATTTAGGCTAAAAGAAATATCACGTGTTTCCTCGAACGTTCTGGCATAAAACAAACGCTGAAGTACAATTCTACATCTTAAATCCTCACTAAATGGTCGGGGCATTCTGGTTTTCGATTCACGAGTTGAATTTTACATTCAACGTTCAGGCTCACCTTTTTCTTAAATCCCACTTCAGCTAGCGAGATTAGTAAACACGTCCTTGCTCTCAATAATAATAAGGCAACTGGTCCCTACAGTCTACAAAAGTATCGTATAGAACAACCACTTGTGCTGGAGAGTTGGTTTAGCAAGTTTGAGCAGCATCCACTAAACCGCTCAATAGACCAATTTCCAATTCCAAATTACCGCTGTGTTCCTTGATTACAGACTCATTTGCACAGGGTTAGCCTCGGATCAGATGTCTAAATATTCACAAATACCAACGGTAAAGTAAAGAATGCACAACTTCAACATGCAATACAAACACTTTGAAACTCGATGGGCCTTGATTGGAACACGTAAATATTCTGCACAAACTCGAGGCTAACCCTGTGCAAATGAGTTTGTACTCAAGAAACACAGCGGTTATTTTGAATTCGAAAAGGGTCTATTAACTTACCGGCTCCGTATAATAGGCATATTAGAAACAATAAAACCGCCCACAACACCGGGACTAGTTCTTACCCACGTAGACGATAAAATCCCGTAATATATTAAAGAGTATGGGTTCCATATAAGAAAAAAAGAAGTGTCTTATAGCCAATATTGTATAAACATTCATATTAAAAGGAAATAAATGTCTTTTTTCTTGAAGGGGCATTAATATACTTTTTCTGAGTTGTTCTTCAGGTTCTGAGTGTTCAGTAGGTCGGACAATTCACGGTTTAATAGTGCAGTTCTCATATGACTGTGAAAAGTTCACGGCACGAACACGGTCGTGACACAGCAAGGGATACGCCAGACAAATCACATTGCACGAGAATTTACTCTCCATCCAATCAAATACACGGAACACGGCATAAACACGGTGTGGACACGGTCACGCCAAGATCACGGCACTTTTAGACCAATCATATTGCGCGTGAAAAAAATCAGCCAATTAAAATTCTAGAAAGGTATCACGGTCACGGCACGTCACGCTTACGGCACTGAGCTTTTCACAGTCATACGAAAACTGCACTAACACCAGTCGCATAAAGCCTGATTTTCACTAGGGACGGAAGCAGAAGCGGAAGCACAAGCAGAAGCGTAAGACGTCTTATGTTCCTGTGAAAATCAAAAAACGGAGACGTAAGCAGAAGCAGAACATTGACGGAAGCATAAAGGCTGGTTTTCACTAGCGACATAGGCGACGGAAGCAGAAGCATAAGCATGAGCATAAGCATAAGATCGTTATGTTCTAGTGTAAGTGAATGTGACGGAAGCATTAGAGAAACAATATGAAGTTTCCCGTGCAGGGGACTGAGTACGAGAATTTGATTGGCTTACCACCTTGTGCTTCTGTATGTTAGCGACGGAAGCATAAGAATCTGGTTTTCACTAGCGACATAAGGACGGAAGCAGAAGCATAAACATAAGAAAAAGGAAACCTTCCGTTCCTTCCGCAGTTTCGTGATCACCAAACCGAACTTTTTCAATCGTTGCGTTGACAATGTTCTATTTCCTGGATCACTTTAGAATTTATACCAGTTATTTCTCTTGGTTTGAAGTTTGTACTAATATATATTTTATTAAAATCGAACTTTTCAACGCAAGAAAATCGAGAAAAATCGGAATTTGGAAAAAATAAGATTGCGCGCGTTTCAGATGTGATCTAGCATCGCCAGATGTCGGATGTCCTTTTGCCGCGGTTCATAAGTTTTGTGAATCACGTTACTCTTTTTTCTCTTGTCTGTCTGTCTGCTTGTTTTATTTATTTTTGTCTGTTTGTTTGTTTTTAATGACAGTAACTTGATTTTATATGTATCTAATGGTTTGCACCATATAAAATACAAAAGGCATCGAGCGAGAGAAATCACGAAGGAATGCACTGATAGCTAGTTGTCAGGAATATATTAGCACAAACTTATGAACCGCGAAAAGAGACTGTAGAGTTCTTGCTTTGTGACTTCCCAACTTCAAGGGCCATTTAAAAAAATATTAGAATGAATCAACCGACATGAGCTTTTGCAGGTACAGATCACATATCCTTGAGAAGACGCAGCTAAATTTAAAAAACAATCGTTCGAGCCGTTTATGAGAAATCGTGGAAAACGCAAAACTTCGACGATTTGCTAAATCTTTACTTAAAAACGCTCTTCGAAAACAAATTCGTTCTCAAGACCAGCAATGAATAAGTTGACCAAACTTACGCAGTTTAAAAACAAGAGCAACAGCAACATTTTAGGATACTATTGAATTGAATTTTGTTTATTCAAAAGTAATTTTTTAAACCGAGTGCGCAAAAGCGATAAACAAAACTTGAGAGTATGAAATGCTCGTGCGATTTTCTCCAAATCTAACATAAGAATTTTTTTAAATCCTTGATATTTTGTTTGTTATGAATTGGGGATTCTTAGGAGTTTTTTCTACAGCACATCTGAATCGCGCGCACTTTTATTTTTTCCAATTTTTGATTTTTCTCGATTTTCTTGCGTTAAAGACTTTGATTTTAATAAAATATATATAGTACAAACTTCAAACCAAGAGAAATAACTGGTATGAATTCCAAAAGATCCAGCAAACAGAACATTGTCAACGCAACGATTGAAAAAGTTCGGTTTGGTGATCACGAAACTGTATCGAAACACCTTAAACGTTAGTGTAATGCATAGAATCATAAAGAAAACTACCGTCCTCCTTACTGGGTAAAGTGTTTCCGGCACTAATGATTCCAGTAAAATCGTTTTCAATTAACAACCCTTCACTATCTTAAATGCTATTATAAATATTCTGCCTTTTTGATTATTAATATGTTTTGAACTATGAATTAAGGAACTATGTTTTGTTTCAACCATATTTAAGAAGAGCGACAAACTAAATGCTTTTTGGAAGCGGAAACGGGAGCCATACCAGGTAAAAAATACAATAAATTATCTAAAATTGGAGCTGGTTTGGAAAAGTCTCATGCACTGTCACTAAGCTTCACTGCTCGGGAAAGAGTTTTACGATTGCAAAGTATTGAATATCGTCAATGAAAAACAGTTTTTCTGCATTGCTTTTCGCAGGGAAGAATGTTACAACAAAAATAATAAAACGACGACCAGAATTCATGGAGTGGTTAAAGGAAATTCTACAGCTGTTTTCCACTGAATTCACTCGATATCTGTGCCAGAGTTAGTCATCTTGGAGTACTACTGTTCCAGAAAGGTCTGTGAAAATTTGAAGGATGTCTACAACAGAGTTGTATTTAGAGGCAGGAATCTTATCTCTTATCGCCATCGTTTCACTAACAGGGAATGTCAGCCTATACCTTATCGTATTCAGAAGCCGTTCTTTACAAAACGTTTCCAATTACTTTACGTTAAATCTGGCATTGGCTGATATACTAGTGTCGTTAGTGAACATGCCAGTCACAGTGTATACTATAACCCAGAACCAATGGCTGCTGGGGGAAGTCGCCTGCCAAGCGTTTGGTTTCGTCAATATCCTATCCTTCATATCATCAGTACTGTCTTTAGCACTTATTGCAATTCACAGATTTTTCTTCATTGTTCACTGGAAGGACTACAGACGACATTTCAGGCCAAGCAGAGTACAGCTATATATTCTATTAACCTGGTTGATTGCACTGGTGTTGTCGCTGCCTCCGTTGCTCGGGTGGGCATCGTTTGGATACGTTTCTGGCAAGTCCTACTGTTTTGTGCTGTGGCGCGAAAATGCCTCATTCGCCTATTTTATGGCGTCAGTTTGTTTCTTTGGACCTTTGATTACGATGGGCTTTTGCTATTCGAAGATACTCTGCTTTACTAAGAACGCAAGAAGAAAAACCAAAATTGAAGTGCCCCAATTTACTAGAAATACTATATCTCGGAACGTTTCGTTAGAACAATCTCGAATTACTAACACATTGTTGATTGTCCTGGGCGCGTTCATCGCTTGCTGGCTGCCGTTTGCAATAACGATGTTCCTTGACATTTATTATCCCCATCGTCTACCACGATGGATAGATATGGGATCATTGATGTTGGGATACATGAACAGTTTGTGCAACCCTATTATTTATTCGGTAAGGAGCACGCAATTCAGGAAAGCCTTTATGGAGCTTTATGCTTTGTGTGGAATAAAGTGGTTCAAAAGAAACCAAGTGGTGGAACCTACTGCACATGCGAAGCAAGAGACAGATGAGAGTTCAAAGACTCAAAGGAATAGTAAATTGCCCGAAGTGCCTAAATTACATAAAAATGGTAATATTATTTCATGATACGTGGTTCTAAACCTTTAAAATACTTTTTTACGCATTAAAAATCAAGGTCCTTTACGAAAACTAGCTTTGTCCTTATCGACCTTTTCAATCTTAAAAATATACGTCATAATAATAGTAAGTGCTCGAGACATTTAAATCTTCTTCCATGGAACACTCTAGAAACATAGAGGTATCCCGTTCAAATAAAGTTAACAAGAAAAGAAACTTAAGACTAGCTGCTGTCTAAGAAATGTCAATGTTCTTGTGTGGTATGTTTATTTTATTATATCAAATTTTCTTAATTTACAATCGTAAACCGCATGCTGCTCTCAGGTGTAGGAGTTAAGTTGATCTTTCTTATAACTTTAACGAATACACATAAACGTTTATCATTTTATTCCGCAAAGAACGTGCGTGATATGGAAAAAGACCGTAGGGTTTAGAGAGAATTTGAGCATTTCTTTGCAGAATTAAATGATAAACAACTTACCAGTAGGCTAAGCATCTGTTACGGCTGTGCATTTTGACTCGGTCACTTGTATTAAGGCTTGCCAAAATACTCCTTGACTCGTAAAAATACACAGCCGAATCAGATGCTTAGCCGTTTGATAATCTGTATATATACTACAACACAAGAGGGAATACTCTGTTTCGGCCATACAAAACATCCTCAGGGTGAATGGCTGGTTTGACGAGTGAGATAATCATGAGAACTAACACATATGCCCGCATTTTGCAACGGTAAGACTAATGCGGGCGTTCAAAATTTACACAATAATCTAATTTCTGGTTTTTGGCTGTAGAAAAAATTGACTAGTTAGATTCAGTGACTAAAACAATTAGTCCTATCGCCCTCATGGGCTAATAGCCCATTATGCGGTCGTGCTTGAGGGCTAATTGCCAGTTAAATATGATGGACAATATATATATACATATATGTATTTAGTGAAAATACACAGGTGATTATTGAAACTCTCGCGCGCTGATTGGTCGAGAAACTCACAATATCATACGATAATCATCTCCAGCGATAATCCAAAATGGCGGCCAGCCACTTTGTTGCTGTTACCGGAAATAAATGTCTTTTATCTTCTTTTTTCCCTTTTGTTTAAAGAATCCCCTGTGTATTTATATTAAAACAATTATTTGCTTCAGCCTCAATGAATATTGGAGAATATTTACCTCGCCGCTCGAAGACTCGCGTCTCTGTAAATATTCCCCGATATTCACTTCTCCTTCGGCGAATAATTGTTAAATATTGGTGAAAATGTTTTTTTAACTTGACTTTGTTTAATGTCTCTAATACGATGGAGGATAAATATAACAAAATAAGTTACTTTTAAAAAAAATTTTTTTTAGGTGTATTTTATTTACGCAATAAAGACATAATTCTTATTATTATCGTTATCTTTATTTACAATTTGCTTCAATTTTGCTTACAAAATCCTTAGTTTACCGAGTCCAATCCATGGGCCTTGGGAAAGCACGAATATATTTACAATACGAGGTGTAATTAAAAGAAAAAATAAAATAAATACTTTAAAGGGAAAATAGAAATCAAGAATCAAGTAATCATGAGAGTTTTTCTAATGATGTGTGCAGTTCCAAGGAGAGCAATCTTCTGTACTTCTGTGATAACGATGTCCCCTCTTAAATGGTTGACATATTGTTCTAGTCCTTTGTAAATTAACCCCAGTGCACCAATGACAATAGGTATGGTTTTTGTTTCCATACCCCACAATTTTTTTATTTTTATTTCTAGATCTTTGTACTTTGAGAGTTTTCTACTTGTTTTAGGGGCACACTTCGTTCTGCTGGGATTGACACGTCTATTATTAAGGAACATCGTTTCTCTACTTTGTTCTTCACTATAATGTCGGACCTATTAGCTGTGATGGTTCTGTCCGTATTCACTTGCATGTCGTCCCATAGGATTGTTGCTGTGTCGTTGTCCATTACTTTTTCAGGTTCATGCTCATACCATTTTATGCAGACAGTAAATATATATTGCTTGCACAGTTCCCAGTGAACATATTTCGCAACTTTGTTTGTGTCTTTCTATGTATTCCTTCTTTGCAAGAACAGGACATCCAGATATGATGTGGTCGATAGTCTCATCGTAATCACCGCAAATTCTGCATTAATTTAGTGTTAACATCTTTTCCCATGATCTTATTCTCGTAATACTTTAAAGTAGGCAGCGTCTGGTCTTGTGCTGCTATAATAAGCCCCTGTCTCTGACTTCAAACCTGTTCCTTTTAACCAACTGTGAGTTCTCTGTTTAGACTCCCATTTGTCACATTGTTTCATTTGCAGATGATCTTTGTAGACGCTCTTTATCCTTTTTGTTTTCCCAATTATGGAAACGTCGATTTTAATTGGTAGAGATTCATTTAGCACATCTGTTTCGCCACATTCGGTCTCGAATCTTTTACTTTCTTTGTATATAGCGTACATCTTTTTGTTGTTCTCATGCTTAGAGACTAGACGCACGAGGCAATCCTTGTTTTCTTTCAAGTACATGTCCAGACTAATAGTTGAGATCTTATACGAGTTTTCTATCTGGACAGGTATTCTACTTATCTCTTATTTCTTGACATATAATCTGTCAACATTCGCTTTAGGATGATGCATTGCAGTTCATTGGTATTTCCTCGTCTTTGCGTCTAATCTTTTGATTTCACTTAACTTCCAGTTGATGATGTTGAAACTGTACGATACTACAGGTACTGCTAAGGTGTTGATAGCCTGGATCTTATTGGCTGCGTTCAACTCACTCTGTAGTACCCATCTGAGTCTTCGATAGTACTCTTTTCTCACATTTCCTTTCATATTTAAATGCTGTATACCATCACTTTCATCGATGCCTAGGTACCTGTCTAGGTTTTCTCTTGGTCAAGTTCTTTAATGACTGTGTCAATATCAAGTTGAATGTTGTTTATTATTATTATTATCATCATCATCATCATCATCATTATTATTATTATTATTATTATTTAGTAGTTATCGATTGTTTTCTTAATCATATCCTTTTTGCAATCACTACCAAATCCTGCAATCTGATTGGTTGAAAGGAGGGTGATTAATTCCCAAATCGCATCCTTAGGAGCTCTTAATCGCATCCTAAAACGTAATGTTTTTAAACAATAAAATATAGCAAAATAAAACAAAAAATCAAAACAAAAATATTTAGATGTTTTTTTGTTCGCATTTAGTTCTTCTACTACATTAAATTGATTATTCTGCACCCTTTATTGTGTCTTTTTCTTGTGAATGATTACGAAAAGGATATGATTAAGTGGTAACTGAACTTGGTGTCATGCAATTTTGGTCTGAAATCAAACTTGCAATTACAAATCGCGCTCCCGCTACGCGGTCGTCTGATTTTGTAATCGCTGCGTTTGATTTCAGACCAAATTGCACTCCACTCAGGTCAATTACCATTATTAATGTACCTGTAGAATGCATTTATTAAAAGATAAACGTTTCCCGTTTACAATTTTCAGCTATCGGTGTCTGTTCCATGCTGTATATAAAAAACACATTATACCTTGTCTCACGTAGCAACAGTAACTAGGGACGTAGAGCAACAAATGCGGGATCGGCGTATTTTTGAGATTGCCCAGTGAAGTTGGATGAGAGTGTAAGCCAGTGGAAGAGGACGAGGGCGAGCTATGGCTATAACTTCACTGCCTCACCCGTTACAACATATACTTGACTTATTTATTCAGGAAGGGAACTTGAGTTAGAACTTTTAATCTCATTAGGAATCAAAAACAATTTGTGTGATTTTCGGCCAGCCAACTTAAGCCACGCTAAGGAGGCTTTCGTCACGTGAAAATCACATACAAAGGTTTCCTTATGATATCCTTCAATGGCGCGGAGGCAACAACTGGATATATCCCCTCTTAATCCCCCTAACTACCTTCTCAAAGTAACGTTACCAACACTATAGTTTGCCCCTACAATTTGCTAATTCTGCCAAATCCCCCCCCCCCCCCCCACGTCACCCCACGTCCCCCCAGATACACCAATAGGTACCTTAAGCTGCAGGACGGCAACGACGACGACAACGGCAACCATACAATAGCACTAATTGCGCTATTCAATAGATACTCGTTGGAATGTACAAAATACTATGCATCATTGCCGTCTTATGCTGAAAGTAAGACGTGAAATGTCCTATTTTTACGTACTAAAGAGAACGGCTACGCAAAAAGCTTATCTTTGCTGATTTTCGTTAAAGTAAAGCGCTCCCAAAAGACGTCATTTCACTCTAATAAGGGGATGCTTTTTGAGTGAAATACTATGTAAACACAAAATAATGATACGCCAATAGAAGGTTGAAGGGCCTCAGTCAATTTCGCCAACGTTGTCGCCCACGTTGCCGTCCTGCAGCTTAAGGTCCCTAATATGTGAAAACCACCTTAATTCTGCTGTGACGGCAGCTTGAAGATAAGAGAAAGAGAAAAAAATGAAAAATTGAAATCACCCATAAGGACACTATGTGATGGATTTTTGAATGCCTTTATTCATCTTCTTCGTGATTTTCATACAATTTGTAAGTAAATGTATACGAGAGCAGTTACCATAGTAAAGTTGTAAATCAACATCGTTTGCTTTAGTCATCCGCGTCCATTTTATGTATTCTTTGGTAGTTCGTAGGTTCTCAGTCTGCAACGAAAGAAAGACATCAAAACGGTGTTGGTTTTATTACGATTTAACAAACTGACATCAGTTTTTTTTGTGTCTGTCCGATCAATTTCGTCATGTAGTATTCGTATCAACTAGGCTACGCCTCGTAGATCTGTTGGAAGTGACGCAACGACATTATCATATATGCAAATTATGTCGAACATTTGCACGTGAGGAATGTGAAGAGAATGCGAGAGCGAGCGAGACCAACAAGTTGATTTGTAAACCTTAAGTGGTGAAAAGAATAAACGCAGGTTTATCCGTGATCTGTAGCGAATAGACCTTATTCGTGGTGTGACAATGTTTTCCCAATTCAGCGTGACGAACCTCCAGAGGATTCATTTTCTTTTGTTTTTACTCTTCGAAAAATTCATGAGTATCCCAAAGGATACGAAAGGAATAACGATGATATCCCGACGAGTTGCAAAACAATAGCTCTTCATTCCCCTAGAGGTTTGTCACGCTGAATTGGGAAAACATTGTCACACCACGAATAAGGTCTATTACAGCCGATCAGTGGACATTCGCAACATATCCACACTACAGACAGACACATAAATAACAATAGCAAAAGGGATAAAAACTTCTCGTTTTTGTTATGTAAACAATCAAGAGGAAAGGCGCACGTTCGTTGACGTCGGCTTATCTGTCTGTCCTCTTATTGATCATAAAAAATAACCAATCAGCGCGCAAGTTATTGTAAGTTATTGCAAAAAAAGATCGTCCCGTATCCTTCCTCGATTTTCCAAAAAAAAATTTTTACTTGTCTTTTTTTCTTCTTCAAAAATGTTCATGTCCATTATTATTATTATTATTATTATTATTATTATTATTATTATTATTATCATTATTATTATCATTATTATTATTATTATTATCATCATTATTATTATTATTATTATTATCATTATTATTATTATTATTATTATTATTAACATAACCACGTGAATAATTTGCATTTACTGCTAAATGTAGACGGATAGCTATATTCCTATTCGTATACCTTTCTTTGAACATTTCTCCATAACCTCTTGTACTTGCGCTTCTGTCACTTTCCTTTTCACGCCAAAAGATTTCAAATTCTCGATAATTCCAGCCGCATCAAGGTTTAGTTTTTTAAAAAGACATATCTTTTTGATGATGTCATCTGACAGTGGCATTTCATCTATACTTGGAAGAGTCTTGATAATAGCTTCAATTTCTTCATTGACTCCCTTATGGCCTTTGAGGAAGAGCAATTCTGCAATTTTAGAGACATCTTCCTCACCATCCATGATAGCACTCTTTATGCCCGAAACATAGTTTTCATTATTCCTCAGACAAACTTTATGTACGGTACCATTCTTCTCGGCAGCCTTCTCCCAAAGCTGCTTCATATTATCTAGCTAAAGCAACAAATTGATAATAACATTATTAATAAAATTATCAAATCTATCATAATTACAATTATAAGGAAAGATAACATTTCAATACGATACTAGACCGGGAACAACGGCTAAGCTCTTTTTGCGTGCGAGTTTTCTACTAATCTCAAGCGATGTAGTGACGAGTTGTGAGCTTTCAATGACTGAGATGTGAATAATTGCCCAAGGTGTAAAATACGTCATCTTGAAGCCTAAACTATTTGACAAACTATATAAGTAGATTTACGTTTTCATATACTTATCTAGCATTTCGTTCTTCATTTTATATTCATTATTTAATGTAATAGGTTTTGAAAAGCCCTCTTATAAGGAAAACCTAATAAAATATGCATGTATGTATTATAAGGTCTCTATCATTGCAAGCTCACCGTTCGTCTCGCTTGGATGCAAACTGAAGGCATGGCTACCTTTCAAGATGGCGCAGGGAACTGTGAATGGGACTATTCAGAGAGGCTATCCGTTCATCGCATCAGTTTTTGGGCAACAATAGATGAACAACATGCTGACAAGTTACGTTTGATTGGATGCGGACATCACAACATTACTAGAAACATTGATCTATAACAAATACGCATCGATCAAATTTCTGATTTGCCCTTTTTTGGTTGGATTAACTGAAGACCTTTGATAGTAAAGTAAAATGTCACTTTCCTTTGTCAAATAACGTTTTTCCTTCAAATCTGATATTGGAGTTTAAAAAAATGGCGGCCATTTTTTGATGACGTCGTATTCTCAATACTTGAGCAGCCTAAGATTATGGTAAGCTATATCTCAGCCCAATTTCAAACAAAATCAATCAAATTTGCTAGTAATATAGTTTTTTATCTGCTCTTCAAAATTAACTATAGAGATAAGTTGCCATAGCAACAGACTCGGTTCCAGGCCACCCCTAACTTATATTCAGGTTTTTGAAATTTCTACCTTTACGAGAGGTGGTATCGAATAAGGATAGGTTAAAACATCTCTTATGGTCGTGGACACAAATTTAGGTAAACAATTTTCTGCTCAAAGAAAGGCTAAAACTGTTGTTAGGGGCCTGGACACCAGTGTGTTGCCATAGCAACCTCAGTTTGTGCTTTTTCATGTTTCGCATTTTGAATACAAGTATACTGGAAAGTTTGGATGACACTCATCAAATACTCACAGAAATATTCCGAAATCTATATTGAAGGAAACTGTGAGTTGAGAATATGACGTCATCAACCTTCTGATTACCTCTTTTTTTCCCCAATTAATCCAATATCTTCTAATATCGCGCTAGCGTGATATAGGTCTATTTACCGTGATGAACAGCTCGCCAGAGCTTTCTTTGCAGTTAGCTATTTTCTCTTCACTATAGGTACTGTCACCAACGTACTGGTCATACGCTTCTTCATAGGTATCTTTTCCTTCTGCGCACCAATCGTTTACGTGGCTTATAAAGGTTCCTGAAAAGAAGAAATTTGAATTGTCTGTCATGTGTACGTCATGCCCGGTGTCTAAATTGGGTTTGTTGGACACCTTTTGCACGACGACGTTGCTAAGTACCCGACGCAAACCTCAAACTACAGCGACGTCAGCCGTTTTCCGTCAAACGCTTGACATTTAGCAAGGTTTCATATGAAGTTGTTACTGAAGAGCGAATGTCACTGGCGTGAGTTCACGGGAGTTGTGTAAATTTGTGTAAATTTGGAAATGTGTTTTAAATATTCAAATTATTTAGTATTTATGCAAGTGGTTGTGTAATTTGAAGGTGTGTGAACCAGTTACTGGTCAAGACGTTTGTGTAGTTCCAAGAGTTTCAAGTTAACTGAGCAGCTACAACCACGTGTTCTTTTTGTCGAGAATAATATTCTTTATTTTAGTTGTATCTATATTCATGTGTCTTCTTATGCGCGCAACCGTTAAACAAAGAAATAATACTCTAGGGAATGACACGTGGTCGGAAATGGAAAAACAGTGGAATGTAATACACTGCTTCCTTGGGGTAACACTTAAATGTTGTGCATGTTAACTTCGCGCCGATTGGCCAGTTGCCTCTCAAAATGCCGTAAATCAGCTGATTGCTATCATTACCTTTCATTTGGAAGCAGCCCACACTGTAGGTGACGAGTTTCAGGCTTTTTCTCAGGTTATCTTGAAGACCAAACAATTCATCGGGAAAATCCAACGATCCCTCCAAGTAAGCCTGCAATAAAAAATGTGTTATATCTGATTATCCTGAGGTTAAATGATGATGATGGATGATGGTGATGATGATGATGATGATGAAGATGGTGAAATATGATGATGATGATGATGATGACAAATGATGATGATGAAGATGGTGAAATATGATGATTATGATGATGATGATGCTAAAACTTTGCTACACCCTGCTGGAGACACCCAATAAGTTCGAAACAGCTGTCCACAGTTGCAACTTGACTTTTAGTTTGAAATCTATCAAGTCGTTGTTGTATTTATTTTTCAACCTTGCAGATCATATTTACCCCGATACTTTGGCTAATCTCGGTGGCTTCCGGTCGAGGTTTAGATATCTCTGTATCGTCTACCATTTCTTTAATCATTTTGAGCGCTTCTAATAAATCTGGGTGCCAAGCAACGTCGTATATTTCTTTCAGGGCCTAAACATGAAAAGAAAAAAAAAGAAAAAAAAAGAAGCATTGTGAGAATAATCTTTGTACATCCCTGATTACTCATTTACTCAGGCTAGGTCTCGTACGTGTTTGAATATTCACAAATACCAAATACCAACGGTAAAGTAAAGAATGGACAGCTTCAACAATACAAACCGGACTTTTGTTGGCACACACGGATATTCTACACAAAATCGAGAGGCTATCCCCAAGCAACAGAGAACTCGAAACCAGAAAATGAGTATTTCTTTCTTTTCATATAAACGACTTTCAAAAATGGCCGCCAATTTCGGTTGGGACTAGGGATAATTGACTGAAAGCGAGGTAAGTAATGCCTCATTAGTAAACAAAGTCTACTCAGTAGGATATTTTGGGTCAAAGTAATTCATCTCACCAGTTCGAATTCTCTGAAACGTCTTTTGAAGTAAAGGTGAATGACTTTGACACAACATATCATACTGAGTAGACTTACTAATGAGGCCTCCTTACTTACCTCGCTTACATTCAATTGTACCTAGTCCCAACCGAGTTTGACGACCATTTTTAAAAAGTCGTGCATCGTAGTTAAAAATCCTAGTCATCCACAGTTCAGTACGCAACGAAAACAATGCCATGATATGGAATGCGCCATTTTCTCTGCCAGGCAAAAAAGGCGGTTTTGTAGGCGCAGTTTGAGAATCCAGTTCCATTGGTCTTGTTGTTCGATACTGCTAGATGTTTTAAGACAATCATCATATAATGGTACATGGTCACTAAAAGCTTTCCGCGAGATTTTATAAATTTTTGCAACGAACCTTCTGTATTTATTCTATGCACATAAGTCCAAAATGGCGCACGACCGAGTTAGTTAAATGAAAACAAGGCATCCAGGGTCAAATGCAAAGAAATAATATGTTGTCAATGCAAAGTATACACTTGTTCACTTGTTCTGACTTTCTTTCCTTCTCACAGCAGAAACACAACAGTGGCGGCATCAAAGAATAAGAAAACACTGTGATTTCACCCGGCCGAGCGCCATTTTGTACTTAAGTGTATCCACCATACCTCTTTTGTTCGTTCCACAGTAGACTTTGCGTCTTCTAGCAAATCTTCGTTTTTTTGAATAAATTTTTCCATTTCTTTAACAGCTTCTTTGGCCTTTCTGTCTTTTTCATCGCAACCATTGAACTTTTCAAACGTTTCCCAAATATCCAAAGCTTTAAAAAAGTTAAAAATATCAAATAACTACGGGATTGTTGTGAGAAAATGAAATAACATTTTTGGTTATCATATTTAATAAACCCCAAAAATTCATTGTTCTTTTAAAATCAGATAAGAAATTTTGGGAGCTTGCGGAAAATCATATCTGCAGTGGACACTGGTGAAAAACGCACTGCGCATGCGTTGGGAGAAAAAAAATGGCGGACAATAACAATAGATCACATCTAAAGGTAGGTTTTATTTTAACCGACAGGACTATCTTTTAGATATTCGCCTTGGAATTTTACAGATATATTTAGATTTCTTTACATAGAATTCGACCATGTGATTAATATATCTGCAAATTAGCCATGCTGGATGTCGACGTCGGGCCGCGAGTGGCGGTTTTTTTCAAAGATTATTTTTGCTTTGTATAAACAACCTTTTTTTTTTCATATATCAGCAGCATCACAATCCAATTTATCTTTAATTTTCAGAATTTTGTGATTTTGTAAAACAATCAAAACACCGTCATCAAAAAATATAAGTTACGCTGCGCCATCCCCGAGCGTGCGCAGTGCGTTTTTCACCAATGTCTCTTTAGTCTACGTCATTCTATTCTGGCCGTAAAGTTTCCCCATACGGTATGATGATAAAATATAAGAAAATGGGTGATATAATTTACAGTAATAGTCTGTTACCTGTAGATCCTAAGCTAATGATGCCACTAAAACCGCTCTTGATTCCACCAACTATTGTCTGCACTCTACTGTATTTTTTATTCATTCTTGAAAAGACTCGGTCGAAAGTCGACTTCACTCCTTTGCTGTTTGTCTTTACGCCAAGTCTTCGATAACCTTTGAGCAGCTTTGCCTTGTCTGAAGGCGTTGACTTAAGGATCGAGAATACACCAAACTTTTCTTCAAGCTGCAAAAGTAATTTTAATAAGGACAACGACAACGACAACTTTAAATTAAAATTAATAATAATATAAATAATAATAATAATCAATAATTTATAATAATAATAATATTTATTATTATTGTAATTAATGACATGAACAATAATATGAATAATATTAGTTATAATAATAATAACAGTAATAATTAATGATAGTAATATTAATATAAATATTATTATTATTACTATTATTACAGTATTAAAGTACGTAAAGTTTGTTAATCGTTCAATAAGTTCCCTCTAGTGATTGTGTAGCATTTATTGAAATTCTAGAAAATTTAAAATGCGAAACTAAGGATAATCTTAAACATTGCAACATTGCTATTCCAATAACCGATTATATATTTTGCTATAGACCCTGACTTGATGAAGTTTTAACTTCTCTTTACAACTAAATATGAAAAGAATTCAGTTTCCAAGGGGAGAAAGATTCTGTTGTTGTGGTTTTTTTGTCATGACTGTCATCACGTGATGGCCGTCAAAGCGCCTTCTATATATATATATATATATCGTCAATTGCTGGAGTACTTTCAGGCTCAGTACAGAGTGACTTTTATTTACCCAATTAGTCGGATATGTCTATGTCTTCATCAAATGCTAAAGCAACACGTTAGTATTAGTGTTCGTAGTAACAGATTAAAAGAGATGAGCATAAACAATGACCTGTTGAAACTAAAGAAAAGAATAATAACCTCACAAAGGCACTTGGGATAGTCCTAAATTTTCCTTTGAAATCGATCCACTATAGCTTTTTGGTTATAGGTCTTTTGCAATAGATTGGATGGCAAAGCAATAAGGACATTTTTTGCTGGATCACTAATGTGGTATCCAAAACCTTTTCAAAAATCATGGCTTTCTTCCCTTATAAGATACGGTTGTATTGTATTAATCATATTAGTTATTTTACCTTTTCAAACCTTCTTCCAAACACACTTCCTTTCAAATGCTTGAACAGTCTCGGAGCATAGGGCATTGCAAGAGACAGAGAAGGAAGTGCAAGACTTAAGGCCAAGTCCCACCCTTTCAGGTAGCCTCTGTCGATTTCAAGTAAGCTAACTTCTTCTCCGTTTGACTTTTTCTTTTTTATCATTTGCTGGAGAGAGATGATAATAGCAAAACTATAGAATAGGTATTGTAGGGTAGGGTAGGGTAGGGTAGGGTAGGGTAGGGTAGGGTAGGGTAGGGTAGGGTAGGGTAGGGTAGGGTAGGGTAGGGTAGGGTAGGGTAGGGTAGGGTAGGGTAGGGTAGGGTAGGGTAGGGTAGGGTAGGGTAGGGTAGGGTAGGGTAGGGTAGGGTAGGGTAGGGTAGGGTAGGGTAGGGTAGGGTAGGGTAGGGTAGGGATACATACCTCAAGATTGTAAGTTTCATTGTTAATTATAAATTTAAATCGTGGATCCATAGCTTCAAAAGCATAATTTTGTTCGTCCACCAGTTTCTCTATTTGCTCTGTTACGCTATTATGCATAAGGTAGCTGAAATTGGCGCTGTCTCTCATATTGTAAGCTGAAAACAAGTAGATTATGAGGTATTATTACGTAGCCACGATAACATAGCCACAGTAACGCGACTAGGATTGGCTAATTTGCGCGCGTGAGCTTGCATCCAAAAATCGATGTAGCATGCTGACGTGTTTGAGTAGCGCGCGCTATATAATGAAGATTTCGTTAATGAATTTTTTTTTGATCATCACATTTTCTTTACGGTTTTGCTATGTTGGCTTCCCCTCGTGCGACTTTAGTCAGCAAGATGACGTTTTACCCCCGTCTCTAGACCATAATCCTTTTCACATTCCTCTTGTTCTTTAATTATACTATTGTTCCTGTATTCTCTCAGGAATCAAAAATTTTAGTATGAAAGAATTTTAAAAACTATTATGCTATAGAGTCGGGGGTAAACACGTCATCTGGCTCCAGGCGTATTGCACTAGGAAATCAATGCAAGGGGTGTGTATATCAAATAGGGAACAATAGCTCGCAAAGTCAACAGCATTTCACTCACCGGTCAGGATATACGTGTCGATTTCAGTAGTGATAGCGTCATATTGGCCAACAAGACGTTTGTGCGTTTCCCAAGATTCGTCGATAGTATATCTGTTTTGACCAGGAAGTTCCAGACCTTCGCATCCATCAATTGCTAGTAAGACTGATGTGGAGATACTAGCTATATCACTAATTTTTTCAAGGCCTGAGGCGGTCTTTTTGAGTCCTTTCCACGCCCATTTAATAAATGAAGACAATTTCCCTCGCTTCTGGGCAACGTTATCTGAGAAACCAAAAGTAAACAGTTCTGAGTGTTTATGTTGAGTTAGGTCAGCCTTGGTGCGAATTTTAGCACAGTGGCGCACCCTTTAGTCCAAAAAGTGAAAAGCTGAAACCAGTCATGGTTTTTGCCTGTTAATCTTGAATGAATGACAACTATCGTTAATTGCTCATCATGATCACTGAACTCAAATCATGACTTCCAAAATTATTTATTTACATAACTTTATCCATGACAATTATCTAACTTCCCAAGCTATCATGTAATATTTCAAAGCCGACAATGTGGACTGGACGGGATTTCAAGTCAAAGCAATTAGTTCCAGTCCGAGGCGCAGCCTCGGACTGGTACTAATTCCGCGGACTTGAAATCCCGTCCAGTCCGATATTGGAGGCTTTGAAATGACTTCTCATCTCATTAATTATTCGACTTGGAGTGACTGTAACAAAATTAATTCAGTCCTAGGACTGAATTAATTTTGTTCCCGTTACTAGAACTGAATTAATTTTGTTCCAGTTACTCCAGACTGAATGCATTTCTTTTACAGCACTTTACCAGGTTTCAAGTAACATCATGTGACCCAAAAATAGCCCTTTGATTGGCTGGTTTACTCATGAATTATGAGTATGAGTATGAGAAGGAAGGGGTAAGCACAACAGAGCTTGGCTCCAAATTAAGTGCACCCTAACAAACAATTATTATATAATAACAACAACAAAACACGAATAATGATAAACTCTAATTGATAAAATCGAGTGAAGCTTTACCAATTATACTTAGATAATAGTAGCTATTTTTAAGACTCAGAGTGTGGCAAAAAGTAGTCCGATCTATTCATCGATTTTATCTTAAGTATTCTAGATTAAGAAATATTAAACGCTTTTGGATGCAATCTATTGGTTTATCGCTTCTGGTAATATAGGGTGATTTACCACGTTGGGGACTAAGTGTTATGCCTTTGGCAAATCATAAAATATTTAAAACTTAAATAAATATCTGTGTTTTGACTCGGGAGGAGAGGGGGGGGGGGGGGGGGCAAGTGGCATTTAGAAGCTTTGAGGGTCTTAGAGGTTGTATTAAGTAATGCAGTTGTATGTGGTTATATGTATCTCGAGTTTCTGGTTTCAGGCAGTAGAAATAGTCAGATATCTTGGGCCTTACCGGAGGCTAGTGGCATATTACTGACCCCCATTACAACTCCAAAAAAGTTACGTGATTGATAGTAAGCAATAGACGACTTGCACTAACAGGTTACGTGACCCTACCTACCTTTTGTGAAAACGAACTTTAGAAATGAAAAGATTAGTTCAACCTTAATTAGTAGGATAATGTGGTTTTTAGCAGAAATGGCATTAAATAGTCTAATATTTACGAGGATTCTATGGACAAATGTGCTGGATAGTCATCACGTGTTTCCATACAAATCCTTATGAAATCTTTAATTTTATATTCTAAATCAAAGTGACTCTTTAAAAGCCCTTTAAAACTCTTCACCTAATCTCTAGGGACTTTGAACTTGAACATAAATATTTTTGTTATCTATTAATTATTTTATTTTGACCTTTTTTATTTGAAAAACACACACACACACACACACAACGAGACGACATATTTTTGTCAAATTCAAAATGGTGGCATATTCAAACAATAAGACATATAATATATAAAAGTATATTTGCATTCACCATGTGTCTCTTCGTCGTGATGCGCTTGGCTTTCTCCTTGTTCTTCATGGTCTTGTTCGTCTTGCTCCTCTGATCGCCTTGATTTCACAAGGGCATTCTTCGACAAATGTGCCGTGTAGACTGGTGCAAATTGTTGCGAGAGAAGAAAAAAGCAGAGTACAATGATCCAACGTGACGAAATACTTGCCATGCTTGTCACGTAAAACCTAAAAACCCAAAGAATTCAAATTCAAAGATGAAGATGAGCAGCATGAAAAGATGATAAGGGAATGGAAGTGAAGGCTGTAGAAGTATGAATACCATGAACGCCTTAAAATTCTAAATTTCTCGTAATGAAAAAAGTGTTGAAACCGTCCCTTTCGTCATATCGTTAATTATGTAAATTTGCAATCTCGTTGACTGTTGATCGAGACTTGGTCAACTCGTTGTCCGATTTTTTAGAGTTTCGCTAAAACATTGTTCCTCCTTAAAATACCGTGACTTTCGACTTTCAATTTACACTATTTGACTGGAATCTCTTTGACCTTGCTAAATATTTTCTAGGTTTGATATCAAGTCTAAAGCAGGAATAAAATTTATATTTCAGGCTCCTACAATCTGATTTTTGCTGAACTAAAAGAGTACAAAAAGGCAGCGCACTTCTTGAAGTAGTATTGATCGGTTGCAAACGCTCCCAAGAGAGTCAGAGGACAAAAGCATGGCGGCCATTGTGGTGCCGTTCACAATGGATGCTAATGAGAAATCTTTTGTTAAATGGCACCAACATGGCCGCAATGACGTGACGTGCAAACGAATAATCCGTTGAAGTTTTGATATAAATTTCCTAAATCACGACGAGTTGAATTTTTTTTTCTTTTTCTTCTTTCTTTTCTTTCTTTTTTTCTTTTGTAAATCTAAATCTTTAAATCTAAATCTTTAATCTGTAAAGGTTACCCATCACAACAGATATAGAATAACATAAATCATAATAACGAAACAACATAAAAAATAAAAAAAACAACAAAAAAACAAAAAAATAAAAAAAATAAACCACGCTGAAATTTGGCTTTTTACTGCTGCCAGCCAAAAAATATATAAAGTACCGACTAATTAGGTCTGATTCAAGGCAGCGAAGAACCAAATTTTAGCGTTCAGCTCAAAGAAACAGAGTTCGCATGCTTGAGAAAATCGCAGTAAGCCTCACCACAAGCGAAGCAATTCTTTTCCCCGTGAGAACCAAAACTTGTGTGTATATAAAACCAGTATCACCTTCAATTTTATGCGCTCAAAATCATTTCTTTAATTAAGCATCGATTAATATTTTATTCTTTCCACTGATATCTTAATAACTTTAATTAAATTCAACCAAGACGAATACAAGCAAAAATGCCATATATCTGATGTAATACCTGGCAAAACCAGTAGAGTATACAACAGCTAGAAGTCATTTCTCGCCACCGACTTAATTGAAAACTATATTAGTTTTGTCATATAGAGCGGGATGGTTTGTAAATCTATTGTTCTAGGCTTTTGTTCGACTTTATCTACTTTATATTTGGCACGTCGTCACTCCGGCATGTGCCTCTCAGACGACGGAGCACCGGCAGCCCAAACAAGGTTCCTGTGTATGGTTTATAAGGGGATGTATGGGAGTTATGATAAAGTTACGAAAATAAAATGTTTCACTCAACAATTTGCCTCAAAACTTGCTGCAGTTGTTACTTTTACTTTGTTTAGCTTCTGGCGAAGTATCAGAGCGATTTGACACCGTTTAGTGTTTTTTTTTTTCAAATTCCGCTCTTCATTACCTAAAAACCCACTAAACGACCTCAAATCGCGCTGAAACTTCGCCAGAAGCTGAACAAAGTAAAAGCAACAACTTGTTGAGGCAAATTGTTGAGGTGTTTTTTGTATTATTAGAGAGTTTTAGATTTACGTTCACTGCAAACGTGAAACGTCAGTTGACCATTAAAAAACTATTTTAAATTACTGAAAAAGAATCGCAAAAAAGTCCAAGTAGTAGAAAAACAAAAGAATATTTGCGCTTGGCGAGAAGGTTTGTAAAAGGTAAAGTAAAATACAGGAAAACTATGAAAACGTGGTCACGTTTGCCGTTTGCGGGGAGAAAAAAAGTCAATCTAAAACTCTCTATTAGTTAGATCTAGAAGAATAACTCCACAGAAACCTTCAAGTTAACCTAAAAGAATCGAACCTATGTGCGTGTAATTCTTGGACACACAGGGACGGTTCGGTCTTATTGACTATTTTTACCACAACCACGACAAACTAACAAGCGAATAAAAAATCAAAATGACGCATTTTTAAACAAATATTATTTCACAACTATTTAACATTTTTATATATCATAATAACCAATCGATTGAAATCCAAGTGTACAATGTGAGAAAATAAGTAGTAAAATGTGAGGGTCTTTGACAGAGTTTCAAAAAGTAGAAGCAAATCAGGGCACTAGCGGGTATCGGGCGAACCGAGGCACTCGCCGCGGTAAAATCTAACCAAATGTTGTCGATTTGTTGTTGTTTTTCCTTCATCGGACTGATAATAATAGAAGATTTCATACGGCTGATTTCGTACAACGGACCGTGTGTTCTAAAATATAAATTCAATCACAGTGTTTCAAAATAAACGGATTGCGTACTAAGTTCCGCTTAAAACTGTTTATGAAAGGTTACCAAAAGGCCCTCAAAACGCTGGAAATCGCATTTCCGACAGTCTGAATTTCAAAATTTATCGGGGGAAGGGGCATGCCCCAGGAAAATCCCACATTTGGATGTCGTTCTCCCGCCTTTGGCGCTCGTGCTACCCCCTCGGGGTCTTTCGCCTCGGTTGTAATTTCTTCCTGGCTACGGCCCGGCAAATGTCTCGATATTTTTCCACGAAAATATACAATAACTGAAGTAGTTTTATCAATTGCCAATAAAGCCATTATTATTATTTATTTATTTTTTACACATATTGTAAGATTCAGAAACAATATAAATTAATTTGGAGTATACAACTATTTCAATAAGAAAAAATTCGGTTGGAAATCTGAAATCTTAAATTTGAGAGATGAAATAAACTGTGGACTGTTACCTGTAAATTTAATTCTGAGAAAAGTTTATTTTTCCCCCCTTAATTAGTAGTCTGCAACAAGTCAATATATAATACTACTATGATTGAGACTAAATGACCTGCGCCGACGACATTAATAAAATCTTATTATCGAAAATTTCACGAGGTCTAAACTAATTACACCCAACAAGGTAAATTCGAGGTCAAGACGTCTATTCTTTTCACTCTCAATTACGACGAGAGAAATTATTATTATTGAAGGCTAAATTCATAAGGTAAAGGCCGGTCTTTCACGAGTATTTCAGGTCCTTGCATCTTATCCAGTTAAATTTTACAAAAGATTTGAATGATTTCAACGAAGAGACCTTTCCCGAAATCGCTTGGATGACTAGCGACGAATAATGGCTCCAAGACGTGGCCAAACTTGATAACTTACGCGTTTGATTATTTTTCACTTGGAAATTGCGCCATACAAGCACATTGTCTCGCGGTCTCTCAAGCGATTTCTGGAAAGGACTGATGAACAGACAAAATTTGTTGAAAAATGAATCTTTTCTAACGTCTAAGGGACGGGCCATTAGATTTTTGAGGGGGGAGGTGGGTTTGGGAAAAACCAAAAACAAAATTCGAGCACAACTTTAGAGAGTGAAACAATTTCCAAATTATTTCGTTCCTGCTCAGCCATGAGGCTTTGTGCGTGACTAGCGAAGCATATCTCGGAAGTAGGCTACTTGAGCGATTATCAGAAATACAAAGTAAACATGCCCAATACATTGAGGCATCTGTGGAGGTGGGGGAGGGGGCGGTCCTTCTTTTTGTCGCCTACGAACTAAAGCAGAGAAGAAAAATAACCCGAGATTTAGTGCAAAAAATGGATTTAGATGATTCGAAGTATTCAGAGCTAATTATGTCTGTCCGTCTGTCTTTTTATCTCTATTTCAGTCTGTAGGACTTTTTGTCTTTATGTCCCTCTGTCAGTTTATGTGCCGGTCTGTATCCCCGGTCAGTCTATAGTTCTGCGTATCTATTTCTGCCTATTGTCTGTCTATAGGTTTGTCCGTGTTTTACTTGTTGTTTAGAGGCCATGTTATTCACTGTATGTAGAAGAGTATCCATAGCACTCTGCATGGCACCTATTTGACTTGATACTTCAGATGTGCCTACATCTCTCGTATACCCCATCGCCCACTAGAGCTGAAAGTTCGCTGACTCATTCACATTTCTTATTTATTTCGATAAGACAACTTTATTTCAACAGGTTGGCCCATTCAGCATAGCTGGTTAAACTAATTTACAATTTAATACGTTTGTCTCTTTATACGATCTGGTTTAAGGCCCGTATGGGACGTTCATGGTTTAAGAGATGACGTTTTCTATTAAATGCCTTGTACAGTGAGTACACTTAAATGGTTTGACACTTGTATGGATTCGTTCATGTGTCTTAAGATTACTCAGTTGTGTAAATGCCTTGTCACAGTGTGTACATTTGTATGGTTTGACTCCTGTATGGATGCGTTCATGATTCTTTAGATGACTTTGTTGTGTAAATGCCTTGTTCAGTACAGTATGTACACTTGTATGGTTTGACTCGTGTATGGCTTCGTTCATGAACCTTTAGATCACCTTGTTGTGTAAATGCCTTGTCACAGTATGTACACTTGTATGGTTTGACTCCTGTATGGATTCGTTCATGATCCTTTAGAGTACCTTGTTGTGTAAATGACTTGTCACAGTATGTACATTTGTATGGTTTGACTCTTGTATGGATTCGTTCGTGAACCTTTAGATTACTCTGATGAGACTTTAGATGACTTTGCTGTGCAAATGTCTTGTTACAATATGAACACTTGTATGGTTTCACACCTGTATGAATGCGTTCATGTGTCTTTAGATTACAATTAAGTGCAAACGCCTTTTTACAGTATGCACACTGGTATGGTTTGACTCCTGTATGGATTCGTTCATGAACCTTTAGATCACCTTTTTTTGTAAATGCCTTGTCACAGTATGTACACTTGTATGGTTTCACGGCTGTATAGATGCGTCCAGGATCATTTAGGCTACGTTTGAGTGTAAATGCCTTGTTACAGTATGTACACTTGTATGGTTTGACACCTGTATGGATTCGTTTATGTCTCTTTAGATTAGTCTGTTGTGTAAATGCCTTGTTACAGTATGTACACTTGTATGGTTTGACTCCTGTATGGATTCGTTCATGATCCTTTAGATCACCTTTTTTTGTAAATGCCTTGTCACAGTATGTACACTTGTATGGTTTCACACCTGTATGAATTCGTTCATGATCCTTTAGATGACCTTGTTGTGTAAATGTCTTGTTACAGTGTGTACACTTGTATGTTTTCACACCTGTATGCATTCGTTCATGAACCTTTAGATGACCTTGTTGTGTAAATGTCTTGTTACAGTATGTACACTTGTATGGTTTGACACCTGTATGGATTCGTTCATGTTTCTTTAGATAACTTTGTTGTGTAAATGCCTTGTTACAATATGTACACTTGTATGGTTTGACACCTGTATGGATTCGTTCATGTGACTTTAGATTACTTTGTTGTGTAAATGTCTTGTCACAGTGTGTACACTTATATGGTCTCACACCTGAATGGATACGCTCATGCTTTTTAAGATCATGTTTACTTTTGAATCCCTTATTGCAGTACGGGCATAATTTGTTTGTTTTCACATTGGTACTTGTTCTTTTTCTTCTCTCTTTATCATCTTGTCCTCCTGCTCTTTCGGTAACGTGTTCTTGTAACGACTGTCGCGTACTTGGAAGGGACTCCTCCTCTATCTCATCCAAGTAACAACTTTTCTTCGATGAATTTCTATTTCCTAAAAATCGTATTCAAAACAAGAACTGATTAGAGGCGTGAAAATAACGACGGCATCAACAATATTGTCTGGTAAAGGCAGCAAGTTACACCTATGGGGCATAGCTAGTGGATAGCAGACAGAAATATCAAAGTCATGCTCAATTACAGCGAGTTGAATAAGAGATCTAAAATAATAATAATAATCATTATTATATGATTATTTTATTATTATTGACCATAGGTCCCATTTAAAGCGAGGTGACTAAGAGATCTTTTATCGTGTTGATACATTTGTAGATTGGCCTCTGGTCCTTATGGATAGTGCTAAATTACTGACGAACAGCTATCTGACTATAGTAAATAGATAACAGTACTGACGTGTTCGAAGATTTGTACTTGTTTAGCAGCAAGCCAAAGTACTTGACCTTGAATTTTTAAATAGGATGAATGGATAGATAGATGAGATTGGTGGATGGTAGAAAGAATGGTTAGGAGGTTTTTAGTCACTAATGCTCAAAAGGCACAATAAATGACAGAATATCACACACAAAACTTTTACAAATGGCGAGTACTGTTGATGTACCTTGTTGAACATGTTTCTCTTTGCTTTGTGTAGTCTGCCCATTAGTGCAGCCACAGTCATCAGTTTTTGCACACTGGATCTCTTGGATTGCAGACAGCTTACGATCATTGTTGTAGTGCTAGAGAATGATACAAAGTGATGTCAGGCCCATTAAGAGGTGGTTAAGTAGGGTACAGCTATAGTAATTTGTATCTAGATGCATCATGTTATGTCAGGTCCAACAGGAGGGGTAGGGTGGGTACAGCTATAGTAATGTGTATCTAGATGCATCATGTTATGTCAGGTCCAACAGGAGGGGTAGGGTGGGTACAGCTACAGTAATGTGTATCTAGATGCATCATGTTATGTCAGGTCCAACAGGAGGGGTAGGGTGGGGTACAGCTATAGTGATGTGTATCTAGATGCATCATGTTATGTCAGGTCCAACAGGAGGGGTAGGGTGGGGTACACCTGTAGTTATGTGTATCTAGATGCATCATGTTATGTCAGGTCCAACAGGAGGGGTAGGGTGGGGTACAGCTATAGTTATGTGTATCTAGATGCATCATGTTATGTCAGGTCCAACAGGAGGGGTAGGGTGGGGTACAGCTATAGTAATGTGTATCTAGATGCATCATGTTATGTCAGGTCCAACAGGAGGGGTAGGGTGTGGGGTACAGCTATAGTAATGTGTATCTAGATGCATCATGTTATGTCAGGTCCAACAGGAGGGGTAGGGTGGGGTACAGCTATAGCTATGTGTATCTAGATGCATCATGTTATGTCAGGTCCAACAGAAGGGGTAGGGTGGGTACAGCTATAGTAATGCGTATCTAGATGCATCATGTTATGTCAGGTCCAACAGAAGGGGTAGGGTGGGTACAGCTATAGTAATGCGTATCTAGATGCATCATGTTATGTCAGGTCCAACAGGAGGAGTAGGGTGGGGTACACCTGTAGTTATGTGTATCTAGATGCATCAGGTTATGTCAGGTCCAACAGGAGGGGTAGGGTGGGATACAGCTGTAGTTATGTATCTAGATGCATCATGTTATGTCAGGCCCAACAGGAGGGGTAGGGTGGGGTACAGCTGTAGTTATGTGTATCTAGATGCATCATGATATGTCAGGTCCAACAGGAGGGGTAGGGTGGGATACAGCTGTAGTTATGTATCTAGATGCATCATGTTATGTCAGGTCCAACAGGAGGGGTAGGGTGGGATACAGCTGTAGTTATGTATCTAGATGCATCATGATATGTAAGGCCCAGTAGGAGGGGTACAGCTATAGTAATGTGTATCTAGATGCATCATGTTATGTCAGGTCCAACAGGAGGGGTAGGGTGGGGTACAGCTATAGTAATGTCTATCTAGATACATCATGTTATGTCAGGCCCTACAGGAGGGGTAGGGTGGGTACAGCTATAGTAATGCGTATCTAGATGCATCATGTTATGTCAGGTCCAACAGGAGGGGTAGGGTGGGGTACAGCTATAGTAATGTGTATCTAGATGCATCATGATATGTCAGGCCCAACAGGAGGGGTAGGGTGTGGGTACAGCTATAGTAATGTGTATCTAGATGCATCATGTTATGTCAGGCCCAACAGGAGGGGTAGGGTGGGGTACAGCTATAGTGATGTGTATCTAGATGCATCATGTTATGTCAGGCCCAACAGGAGGGGTAGGGTGGGGTACAGCTGTAGTTATGTGTATCTAGATGCACCATGTTATTTCAGGTCCAACAGGAGGGGTAGGGTGGGGTACAGCTATAGTGATGTGTATCTAGATGCATCATGTTATGTCAGGCCCAACAGGAGGGGTAGGGTGGGGTACAGCTATAGTGATGTGTATCTAGATGCATCATGTTATGTCAGGTCCAACAGGAGGGGTAGGGTGGGGTACAGCTATAGTAATGTGTATCTAGATGCATCATGTTATGTCAGGCCCAACAGGAGGGGTAGGGTGGGGTACAGCTGTAGTTATGTATCTAGATGCATCATGTTATGTCAGGCCCAACAGGAGGGGTAAGGTGGGGTACAGCTATAGTAATGTGTATCTAGATGCATCATGTTATGTCAGGCCCTACAGGAGGGGTAGGGTGGGGTACAGCTGTAGTTATGTATCTAGATGCATCATGTTATGTCAGGCCTAACAGGAGGGGTAGGGGTGGGTACAGCTATAGTAATGCGTATCTAGATGCATCATGTTATGTCAGGTCCAACAGGAGGGGTACAGCTGTAGTAATGTGTATCTAGATGCACCATGTTATGTCAGGCCTAACAGGAGGGGTAGGGGTGGGTACAGCTATAGTAATGCGTATCTAGATGCATCATGTTATGTCAGGTCCAACAGGAGGGGTACAGCTGTAGTAATGTGTATCTAGATGCACCATGTTATGTCAGGCCCAACAGGAGGGGTAGGGTGGGGTACAGCTATAGTAATGTGTATCTAGATGCACCATGTTATGTCAGGTCCAAAAGGAGGGGTAGGGTTGGGGGTACAACTTTCTTTATGTATGCAGGTGCATCACATTATTAATATATAGTTCTTCAACAAAAAAAAACCAACTATGGATTAACCCTTTGACTGCTGGAACTAATTGTTCTCCAAGCTCTATGAAAACCATAATTGGATTTTTGATTGACATTGTCAGCGTTTTGTGCAAACGTGGACAAAGTTCATCAATGGTGTGATATTCCAGTGAAACAGCAGCAGCTTGATTTGGAGATTTTCAGAGCCATTTGGTCCATCTATGGAATGCTGAAGGACATCATGAAGCTATCAGGGTATCAAGTTACATAAAAGCTCATTTTACGAAAAGCGCATTCATAGAAGTATGCAAACACATTACAGTGTGGATACTCTAACCATGAACACTTCGAGGTTTTTTTGACATTTTTTCAACATTTTTTAAACTTTATTTAATGGGTTATCCAATGACAACAATAGTTAGGAGTTCTATTTTTAGCTTTCTCATAGAAACTCTTGAAAAACTAAATCACATCAATTATATCATGTGTTCTGATTGGATGATGCCTAAAAGTCATTTCATGCCTTTTAAGAAGGAGATCGCTGATTGGATAGTTATAAAAATGTAGAAAAAATGTCAAAAAAAACGTGAAGCGTTCATGGTTTAAGAGTATCCGCACTGTAGATGTGATCATATGTTTGCATGTTTTGCTGTAATAATTATTATTAAATAAATGAGTCTTGGAGGGTAGGTTAAACAAGCTATAAGACAATGTCTAGACTTACATGATCACCACCTGCCCATCTGTGTTCTCCTGTTCTCTTGTTATAGTAGAACAGAATCTCTCCTGACTTACATTCATAACCACACCAATCTGGATCTATTTTATCTCTCTCAGACATGAAAATCTGTTGAAAAAAATGGATTAAGAAGTAAAGTCAAATTTCTCTTTAGTTTCCAGTATTTGGCCCCCTTGTATCCCATAATATTTTTTTTCCCGAAGTAACAATATTTCTTGAAGAGATAATATCTATGTTGTGATCATCCGGGTGGATGTAATCCTTAGAAGGACTGTTTTATGTGACTGACGTTTCGACAACCTGTGCGGAAGTCATCTTCAGAGTCAAGTGGAGAAAAAAAGGTCAGATATGGGTCTTATTTATACTTATTTATATAGGATTCATTCACCTGGGTTCCGAAATTCTTTACAATACATTGCTTAATCGACTTTGGTCCCTCGCAACCCCTCTCCTCCTATCGCCTACCGCTAGTATTGTTTAATATTTTACTTACATAATCACCACCTTCCCATCTGTGTTCTCCTGTTCTCTTGTTAAAGTAGAACAGAATCTCTCCTGACTTACATTCATAACCACACCAATCTGGATCTACTGCTTCTTCCTCTGCCATGGTTGCCTGATATACGAACAGCGAAATTAGATGTTTAAGCTTCTACTAAATGACCAAATATGCGCCAGATTTGCACGCTTAATATGAGTACAAGAAGTGATTGCACAAAAGGTGAGGTGTAGTTTGTAGAATGAATCCTTAATCACTAGATATTTTCACTATTTCAATGCAAAGTCGATCCCTTCTTGCGTACGTATCCAATTTTTTTAAAAAGCTCGACGGGACACGATACCAGAACAGGAGCTTATATATAATGAGAAGTATTGTACATTTCTATGGTTTATTTTTCGATAAAAATTCGTAAAATTGCTTATTCTTCTCTTTAAATATAAGACTGGCTTGGCAATTTTACTGAATTTGCGTTTTTAATGCGAACGCAACATTGACAAAACGGTCTATAGCTTAGAGTAACGTATAGCAACGAGACAATGAAGAACCTTGAAACTCTGTCGAAATCAGCCATTACATCACAGCACATCAATACTGACTTACCTAATGTACCAGTTGACCAGAAGACAGCCTGATCTTGGTTGGAAAAAACCATAAAATTCCAACTCTTTACAACAATACGGCAACAAACGAATGGACGATTATTAATAAATAGCGCCAAAAACATAAAAAGCCAGGCGTTGCTCGACACAACACAGGGAGCCCACACAGAAAATGCGCCTTTCACTTGGACCCATGTTCTAAATCAAGACTCGGAAAAAAACAGCAAAATAATTTCGAGCGGACCAATCGGTACTTCTTTGTCCTGGAGTTAATATGGTGTTTTTTATTTATACAGCCATTTGCAAAAATTATGACCGTTTGAAATATACATACAAATATATCAAAAGTATATCAGACCCGTTGGGATATCTTTCTTGATGTTTATTTCAAAAAGCCCTAGTGATACACAACTCGAAAAAAATATCAGAAATGGTATCCCATAATTTCTGATATATTTTTGAAATACTTGTATATATATTAGAAGCGGCCACAATAGGCAAAACATTACGAAACGTGACTAGTTTAAAAAATTGTTGGGATGAACTCCTTTCAAAATATACAATATACATCGGACTAGAATACCGAAGACGTGGGTTCGAATCCTGCCAAGGGCATTTGATATTTTTTCTCTTATTCTCTCTACTTCTTTGTATACACACCGAACGCATAATTTATTACTACTTTACTATGTCTATTATCTGCGTACATATTTACGGTGTTCAACTTATCTATAGAGTAAAAATATCGCTCTGGGATCCTCACGAATACCCTACATTTCATATTCTGGCTGCGTCACAAGCGTGGTTGGTCCTTGTAGTGTAGTGGTTAACTCATCGGACTAGAATACCGAAGACGTGGGTTCGAATCCTGCCAAGGCGGCATTTGATATTTTTCTCTTATTCTCTCTACTTCAAAATATACAAGCCTGTTTTCAGAAGACTGGACAAGGTTCAAGAAACTATTGTACTAGCAAGTTTTGAAGCAAATGAGTGAAGCATTTTATAGTTCTATCTTCATCATAATTTAATTTTCATACTACTCTTCCCAGTAGAACGAGAAAATTGTGATTTTTTAATCGCCTTCGTAGCGTCTGTTATGTTATCCGCAAGTACATTTCAAATCGACCACGTGATGCCAATGTTGTACCACGAGGACAAGTTTTTTTACACCACGTGATCAAAATTCAGTCAAATTTCAATCACGTGGTGTAAAAAACTTGTCCTCGTGGTACAACATTGGCATCACGTGGTCGATTTGAAATGTACTTGCGGATAACATAACAGACGCTACGAAGGCGATTAAAAAATCACAACTTTCTCGGTCTACTGGGAAGAGTAGTACATTCCCTTGTAAACCCCACACAGGAACTTTGTTTGGGCTGCCTGTGTGCGCGCGTGAAAAAAATAACATTGCATTAAGATTATCAGTCGAAAATCCGCTTTGATTGTAATAGTTTTTCCTGACTTCGCGCATAGCTGTCATAAAGGCACCACGTACTAGCATGTTGATATGAAGACAGGTGATTGTAAATCAATCAGGGAAGATTTAATTTCTTTAAAGACACACTTCATTAAGGTACATAAAAAAAAACTTGGGAAAACAATGGAAACGGACATTTAAAAAACAAAACAACAACGATACAACAACCATAAAAGGTTTAATTTTAAGTCTTGGTTAGAAACAGAATGCTAAATCAATTCTTAAGCCGAAATGCTGCCGTCGGGCTGTCTACCTAATCGTATTATTGTCATAATGGTGTTTACGGCTTATAAGCCAAATTGAAATTTAAAAACCATTTGCACGTTACGTCATCGCGGCCATGTTGGTACCATTTAACAAAAGATTTCTCAGTAGCATCCATTTTTAACGGTACCAAAATGGCCGTCATGCTTTTGTCTTTTAACTCTCTTGGGAATGCTTGCAATCCGTCAATACATAAATCTCTCATTTTACTTTTTCAAGACGTCCAACAGTTGCTATTTGAACAGCCGACACACTTTAATATGACAAGCTTTTAGCTTGCCACTGTCGACTTCCACATCCTGAGCAAACAGACGTGTAATCTTCCACCTCTACGTTTTCGCTATAACATGCATATATAACAAGGGCTGGGTTACAACGCAGATAAGGATTACTGTTCTACGAAAACTCTGTAATTTGCAGTAGAGAAATTTACCGAGTAATTTGAAAATCGTTCAGTAGTTTTGTGGAGGATTCCATATATAACATTAACACAAAAGGTAAATAAGAGAAAAGCTATATCGAACTTTTTTCTTTTCTTTTCTTTTTTCTTTTTGTATTTAAAGGTACGTTTTATTGTTGTTTTTTTTTTTACATTTGGTTCTGCTTTGCTGAGGAAACTGCTTTGACATTCAATTTAATTCAGTTAACAATTTATTCAATTTTATTTCTTATTCGTACTCAAAATGAGTCATGAATTACAATGTTTTTATATTACTCTGGTGTATGGCCGCGCAGGATACACGTATTCAATTGATATTAAAGTGCTACTACGACGAAAATCGCTCAAACTTGGATTCAGCTGAAACTTCCTAAGAATACTCTTTAAAGGTCCAATAATCACTGTATGAAGTGTTTTCTCGATATTCAGGACGAAAGTATGATATTTTCACGATTATTTTTTGGAGTCTGTGACGTCATACACTCAACATCGAACATCGCTCCATATATTTCTTTGTATATAAATCCTTAATTTATTTTATTCCTATGAAGCCCAAAGGGTAGCTAATGTGCTTATTTCACATTACTTGTGACTATAATTTATATTTTGGGGTGTTTGGGTATTTCTTTCTCCCTTTACTACTGATATTTTGATCATAAACTACAAAGAAATATATGGAGCGATGTTCGATGTTGAGTGTATGACGTCACAGACTTCAAAAATAATCGTGAAAATATCATACTTTCGTCCTGAATATCGAGAAAACACTTCATACAGTGATTATTGGACCTTTAAAGAGTATTCTTAGGAAGTTTCAGCTAAATCCAAGTTTGAGCGATTTTCGTCGTAGTAGCACTTTTTAAAAAGGTTGATAACTTACGGGTGAGCGTGCAGCAAACGGGTGAGATATTCTCAACACGAGACTAAGTAGCCATGTAATATTCTGTTTAATATATATATATATGATAATCGATAAACTACAATTTTTGTGGATTTTTACCCAATGGTGTTATTCTTACGTGCAAACTTAAAACATCAAGTGTTCTCTTCACATGCATGTTACATATCACTTATTGATTATATATTACTTAACAATTATTCACCGAAGGTAAATTTTATCCATATATTTACTGAGCCTGAGGTGAATAATTCTATCAAAATTAACGGTAGGCTTGAATATCAGAGAAAAGACGAAATTTATGATTGCAAAACGTTTGGCTAAGCACAGGCAGCCCAAACAAGGTTCCTGTGTATGGTTTATAAGGGGATGTATGGGAGTTATGATATAGTCATGACAATAAAATGTTTTACTCGACAATTTGCCTCAAAACTTGCTGCAGTTGTTGCTTTTACTTTGTTTAGTCTTCTGGTAAAGTTTCAGCGTGATTTGAGGACGTTTAGTGGGGTTTTCAATATCTGCTCTTCTCTACCTAAATAACCCACTAAACTTCGATAAAAGCGGCATTCAAAAACATTGTCAGACGATTTATTTTCTAAATGAAGTCACTGAAAAATTTATCTTTTAAAAATATTATCCTTTAATTTCATATGCATTGTTCTTAAGGCAGTCAAATAAAAATAAGTATGCTCACAAGTATTTTCGCCCACGGCTGCTTGTTGAATATTCTAGCTTGACTTCCGTGTTATTCCTTGTCGTGTGCTGTTAGTTGTGAGCGTGTTTATTTTTATTTGACTGCCTTAATAACAATGCATATGAAATTAAAGGAGATAATTTTTAAAAGCAGGGTCCAATTAGCAGTCGTCCAGTCGTCAGGACGATTAAAATTTGCAAATGACGGCTACATTTTGGAGTGTGGTTGTCCTTCTGACGACCTACGTTTTTGCCAAAGTGTTTTCTTTTATAAAATGAAAATAAGAGTCCTTAAAGTCCGAATATAAAGTCCGTTTGCAGATCGAGTTATTCAAGACAAAAAGTTGTAGCCGTTTCAATGCGGCTAGGTGTGCCAGACCAAAACTACCTACAGCCTCCTTGAAATAAAGTGAATTAAATATGTCTATAAATGTCAAGAACTGATCACTTGACAAAAATACGTGCATAAATGAATGAACTGTTTCAGTTTCAACAATATCTTTATATGCTTTTTCATGATAATCATAGTAAATTTTCTCTTCAAACATATTATCTTTTTTTAACAGGACTTTTTGCAAGTTTCCCTTTCAAGTACAAAGTTGCCTTCAGGCCCGATTTTGCAAATTCATTGCGATTAATAGTTTTATTTATTACGAAGCTATACGATAAAAATAGAGGATTTCCTCTTCAACCCGACGGCAGCTGAAACTGCTGTTTGTAAAAGACACTTTGTTCATAGACACCAAAGCCATATCCACTTGAATGTGAATCGCTGGAAGACCTCAACTTTAATCTCAGACGATTTTAGTGAAACAGTACACTCACCAGACGTTCGCTTCATTTCGGTGTCTAAACAAGATGAGCAAAATCATCGCGGGAAGCCAGTTTGATGGTTGAAAATTATCTGTCGAAATAGAACGAAAACGACTTTCCTTACAGACCTCAGTCAGGAGGAGATTCAACTTTGATCTTCACTCTTCCTATTCTATTTACTTTAGACCAACTTTTAATGAAAATAGTGAAGAAAATGAAAGAAATTACGAAGAATCGACTGAGATGAATTCGTGGGTGATTTTTCCTTCGGGTTTCGAAAGATTAACTTCTTATTGAGGAACTTTCTGCGGCCAAGATTGTATAAGTCGACTAAACGTGGACAAACAAGTTCAAACGACGGAGCTTCAGCAAAGTAACAGACTAAAAAATAAAGTCGTACTTGTGATTAGGCGTTTCTGTATTGTTCGTAACGAGAGTAAATGATTTAAAGAAGAAAGATCTCAATATATATCACGACACAATTGACTACAGAATGTAGTGCTTTGCAACTTTGTTCGTATGTACATTGGACTATTGCTAAAAGAACGTCTCTGAAACAGAAACTGGGGATATCAAGAAAAAGCTTAATCGCAAGTTTCTTTCAAATTCGAAGATGAGTGAGTTTAGATTGGAAGTACGACAAACACCGAATGAAACGCTGGCAAATCCCGTGTCCAGTTGTCCGTTTGTTCAAAGCAATCTTCTTTATCTGGATTATCTACGTGAAGTATATATCGTTAATTGTATTTTAAATGCTATATTCTCTCTTGTGGCAGTATTTTTTAATGGTGTTATATTTGTCTCCATACGAAGGACTCCATCTCTACACGATCCATCTCATTTATTACTCTCTATATTGGCATGTACTGATTTAGGTGTTGGTTTGATTGAACAACCAATATATGTACTCAACAAGGCCGCAGAGTTGAACCGTCTTGGAAAAATTTCTTGTGTAACAGGTGCAATGACGAACATGCTTGCAGGATTATTAGCTGGGATGTCCTTTCTAACAATGACTTTTATTAGTATAGACCGTTTCCTTGCGTTACATTTGCACTTGCGTTACAAGGCGATAGTCACGAAATCCTTGGTTTTGAAAGCGACTTTCGCTTTTTTTATTTTATTTTCTCTGTGTGTTTCGTTCTACCCCTGGCTGCCAAGTGTTCCAGTTTATGGCGGGATCACTATCATTATCATATGTCTGTTGGTTTCAACGATATTGTACTGCAGAATCTATAAAATTGTGAGAAAGCACCATTTGCAAATACGAAACAGTGCCCCAAAACAACAACGACACGAAAGTGAGAGAATCCTTTTGAAAAAGTACTGGAAATCCGTAGTAGGCTTTGTTGTTGTGCATCTTGTGATGGTTTTATGTTACCTGCCTTATGCGATAGCCTTAGGCATGAGAGCAGTATCAGGCATCACTAAGGAATATAAGTTAATATTGAATGTCACTACCACAATCATCTATTTAAACTCCTCCATGAATCCACTCGTTTTTTGTTGGAGGATCAGAGAAGTAAGGAATGCTGTGATCAGGACATTGAAACAGCTATTTAGGGAACAGTCTGAGAGTGGCCAGACTTTGCGGGTCCAAGTGAACGGAACTTCTAACCATGCATACGTAATACCTATACCATTGAATTAATAATGACACGTTTAATTATGCTTAAAGGGAAAGGAAAGGAAAGGAAAGGAAAGGAAAGGAAAGGAAAGGAAAGGAAAGGAAAGGAAAGGAAAGAAAAGGAAAGAAAGAAAAGAAAAGGAAAGGAAAGGAAAGGAAAAGAAAGGAAAGGAAAGACAAATACTTTCTGTACGGCATAGCTATAAATAAAATCGCTGTCAGTCTTTTAATGTACTCATTAAAATTCTTGGATGCCACATGGACGTATCATAGCGGCGTACGTGATCTTGAAGCTAATTGCGTATGGACCGCTAGTTAAATGATAGATTTATTTTTGACATGTTAGTTATTGGATCAATGATGGTCCGGGCTCAATAACTATTTTGTTCCTAACTACCAGTAGGAAGGTGTTAATAACTGGAAGCGGGGAAGGGTATGAATAGACGAGTGGGCTTAAATAAGACAATGTGAGCAGATTAGAGAAAAGGCTGGGTCGAGTTGGCAGGCAGTGAGGTCAAAAGGCTAAGGTCAAAAGGCTAAGGTCAAAACTTCGAACAGTCGAACTTTAACATGAGCCGAACCTAACTGTATTTGGGATCGACTCATATAATTAAGTTCGACTGACTGAGTCAAACCTATTTATGTTTGATCTTAAAACAAACCAAAAAATCATGTTAATTGTTTATATATATTATAATGTCAGTCCATAATCAAATCACGAGCTGTAGTATTGAACTGCAGCAGCCATGTTGGAACAATGTCGGTTAATGGCGCATGCGTGGTGGCAAGGAATAATTAAAATGTGTGCAATCTCGTACCCAGAGCCCTTATTTCTTACTGCGCATGCTCGACGAAATAATTGGGTTATGGAAAACTCCAAACCGGAATACCCAGATTCTGGGTTCCTCGCACATACGCATTATGACAAACTAGGTAAATTCAAAATGGCGGACGATGTTCAACAAGCATGTGAATTTGCGCTTGGAAAATTAGCTTTTGAAGATGGTTTTCAGTTAATTTAACTCCAAAAATATCTATTGGATGGACATTAATTGGATTAATTGGAGAAATATCTTGTCAGCTTCCTCGACTTGCGGCATGTGATTTCTATAGTTTTTCAATATACCAGTCTTCCAAAAACCTGTTATACAGAAATTCTCTTCCACGAAAACATGCAAAAACTAGTTAAACTGTTTCACATAGGATTGAATATTATGGATTCATCGTTTTTAAAATTATTTGTATTTCTTAATTAGGTTTTCTTTAAGCGTTTCAGGATAGATATGTCCAATGCAATTTCCATTACAAAACCGGCAAAACTTTGAAAAATCCGTCCCGACAGGCATTTTTGGTGTACTTAATTCGAGACGCCATCTTGTTTATTTTCCCTAGTACTGTAATTTTTACTTCCGGTATCTTCCTTTGTTCTCGAGAACCAACCACAGCACAGGAAATATTGGAGTTTTCCAGAGCCCAATTATTTCGTCGAGCATGCGCAGTAAGAAATAAAGGCTCTGGGTACGAGATCGAAATGTGTGCAAAACATACATTAACATGATTTATGCATTTGGATCGGCTCTAACCCCAAGTCGATCTACAGTTGTTTTTCCCGGCTGACGTAGTCGTGAAAGATCCACTTGGTCGCTCCAAATTCAATCGGTCGAACTTAATTGGGTCAAACATCGAGCTTTCTAAACGCTCACCCGCGCTCCTCGAGATGACGTCATTGAAATGTTTTGATGGGCAAAACATCAAGATTATTTTTTCATTTCTTCAAAATCAAGTCGATGACCCCTATTTCTTTATTTCGCTTTTCACAAATATTTTATAACACCTACCTTTTTTTTGTGGGGGGGGATTAAAAAATATGATGATGGAACTAATCGAAATCACATACACAATTCGTGCATAATGAAACTCATGTACTGTAACTTCAGCACTGGCATGGTAAAAAGAGAAGAGGCAATTCTTTTTTTATTCAAGCTTCGAGCGCCAAAAACTATTTTCTTGAAGAAAAGCTGTTGTACAAGGCTAAAAACTTGTTATTCAGAAAGTTTGACTTGTTTGGAAGTGGAGATGACTGTTGAAAGTGGAATCAAAGTGTTAACCCAAAGAAAAATTGAATCGAAGAAGAATCGAAAACGAGGTTTAGGCCTTCATTTGCTTATTTCCCTTACATTTTCTATTAAAAAAAGCCTGAAAAAGCAACATTCTAACAAAAATGCAACAAAACATCTTTGTACAATTGATAATACCGCTTCAAACAGGCATTTTATCATCAGAGTACATCAGTTTCTAACTGTTAAAAAAAAGGTTTTGAGTGTTAACCAAAAACGAAAATTGGGATCAAAACTCATACGAAGTTAAGTTTTTGGCGCTTTTTGCCATCATTGCTCGTTATTGAAAATAAATTTCCTCCTAATGTAAAATAAAAATAGAATAAAAATTCAAAATTAGAACAATAATATAAAATGAGTCACTTACTCACTTAACTCATTAAGGTGTTAGCAGATAGATAATTAAATGTTCATGTCATCAGTAATAATACGAACAGCAGTACACGAAACTTCGTACAATCACGAAGTTCCTATCCTATGAGGGGTTGAGATAAGCATAAAATTTCATTTAATGAGTCCAATAACGTGAAATATATCAGAAAAACACAATGCCGTACAAATGACCGAGAGCCAAATATTTTCCCTTACGGCCCGACCTAACTCAGTCAATAAGCATTTTATCATGGATGAGAGTATATGGACCGCGTGGCACTAATGAAATAGTTGAAGATATAAGAAGTAAGTTAGAAGTTTAATTTAGTTAGAATTTAATTCCAAGGGCTTTCGCCCGGAATAACCTCGTTCCCAAGCACTACAACTTACTACTTCTATATCTTTGACTATTTCATTAGTGCCACGCGGTCCATATACTCTCATCTTTGAATCATAATTACCGCGACCTAACATCTATTTCACTCCGGCCTGCTCTCAGTCTGACCTCTAGCTCAGCTGGAAGAGCATCGGTAGTACAATTCCGAAGGTCAGTGGGTTCGAATCCCAGCGAGGTCGGAAATTAATTTTTCCGAATTTAATTCCAAGGGCTTTCGCCCGGAATAACCTCGTTCCCAAGCACTACAACTTACTACTTCTATATCTTTAAGCATTTTATCATATGACCCTCACGAAAATAAAAATTATAATAAAAAATGAAAGCGCGCGGATTCGAGCAGGGCGGGACGGGTTTTTCCGGCCCGCTTACGTCAACCTGTCCGGCCCCCATCACGTGACGTTTTCCCAATGGTTTTATTAGAGTGCGCGAGCAGGGCCGTACAGGTCATATGATAAAAATCTATATGACATACGATCCACAATGATGAATATAATGTCCAATTCAATCCAAAATACATTCAATGCCATACTTGGATTTAATATATTCAATTCAATCCTAAAATACATTCAATCCCAGCAGAATGGGGCGCGGTTTGGGACAGACACCAGAAGACTGAGACTAGTCATAGTTGGGTGTCCTGTGGCAAAGAGTATAGGAGAGACTGGGTATTTCCCGCCTTCTGTGTCTTGATTACTAGAGAGTTTTAGATTGACTTTTTTTCTCCCCGCAAACGGCAAACGTGACCACGTTTTCATAATTTTCGTGTACTGTGATTACTTTACCTTTTACAAACCTTCTCACCTAGCGCAAATACTCTTTTGTTTTTCTACTACTTGGACTTTTTTGCGATTCTTTTTCAGTAATTTAAAAGAATTTTTCACTGGTCAACTGACGTTTCACGTTTGCCGTGAACGTAAATCTAAAACTCTCTATTATTAACAGGACCCATGCTGCGATCCATTACCGGTACCCAGTAATATCAAGCCTCAAGAGTTCTTCATAAATCACTGCAAATCTAGATTTTTCAAATGTGGTAGTAGGTAATGCCTCTAACATCCAAGGTGCATCCGGGATATGCAGAGTGTAAATCAACGAAAAATCACCGATAGAAAAAATTTAACGAGTTTCTTTTTGGAGTCGCATGCAATTATTGAGTCTTTATAAACGTCAATCGCAAAAATATTATAATATTCAGGGTTAATCCCATTCAGCAGGACACATTGAATAAATTTACCAGTTTGATCAAAAATCTTCAGATCGCTGTAGTTATCTGGTACGTAAAAGATACGTTTATGATACACAGCTCTTCCAGAGGGATTTGCAAGGTTACGTTCACCGAATCTGAGCTGAATTTCATCTTTGTTTGGGTGGAAGACCAGAACTTTACACGGCTTGATGGCTTCTTCGTTTTGACTTGTTGTCAAAATTATTCGGTTATTTTTATCCAATGAAATAAACTTTACATTTTCATCTAAGCGTTTTGACTTCCTAAAATGTCCATCGAGGCTATAGTTTAGTAACTGTTTGTCTATGCAATCCAGCACAAGAATAATGTCATCTTTAATGGAAAAATAAGCATCGTATAGATGAGTAGCTGGAGCTGAATCAAGTCGTATGGATTTAACGTGTTTTCCATGTATGGTTAAGATATCAAACTTTTTCTCTTCACTACGAAGAATTCCAATATTGATTCTACCATGACTTTTCGAAATAGCGATACTTAAAGGCTCAAACTTAAGATTTGTAGTGAAGAAACTAACATCCTTAAGTTCTTCTTCGGGCTTTTGGACTTTGTTTACATTTGCCTTCCTCACAGATTTACTCACACTTCCCAGGAGATTGCGCTCTGCAAACATTTTCATGTTTCTCTTAAACTTTAGAGTATCATCCCCTGCGATACCTTCTATATCATTAGGCTCAAGAATTTTCCGAGAATGATCTTGAAGATCCATAACCAAGACTTGCTTCAATTCTTGAATATCTTTCAGACTGTTATTCTTCAAATGTTGCTGAACGTTCTTCGCACAAACTTCTGCTTGCTTGAGTCCTTCTAGAAGTTTTTGCTTTCGCCTTTTTAATCTTAAGATCTCGGAACTCCATTTCGTATCGTCTACTTCGGATAACAGCCGATTTTTCTCCTCTTCTATAACTTGTTTTAGTTTTCTAGCATGTTCTGATACCTCGTCCTTAATCTCTTGTGCTCGCTTCGAATGTTTATTGGTCGCCTCAAATATTAGTTTATCGATCGACTCGACAGTCGCTTTTCCATCGTTCAATCTATCTTCACAATCCCTCAGCGCTTTTTCCAGTTCTAACTTCTCTTTTCTCCCTGGAATAGCTTCCACCATTCTCTTCATTAGATGGCTTGTAGGAAATGCATTCACCCCACCTTCAGGAATCCTAGATTTCTTTTTACAAATGGGGCATTCGATGAAGTGATCGTCTGAATTGGCAGCCATTTTATCAAGGCACCCCTTACATATAATATGTGCACAATCTGGTAAAGATTTGGGATCATCTAGCTCATCATAGCAAACAGGACAAGACAGATCGTCCTCATGTACAGGGATGTTATGGATTATAGACGATTGAGCAGCAGCCATTTTATGTCTTCATAAAACTTTTTCTCGGAAATACGGGGAAGAAGCGGAAGTAGATGTACGGATTCAGTCACCCTTGTTAATGCACAGGCAACCCATTTGCTGCGAAAAATAAAATGTGAAGAACCATTAGCCGTTATAATAGCGGAGCTCCCGCGCTGGCCTTCCGAAGTACCATACTTAAGAATAAATGGTAAACCATCGAGTTGACTTTTCATGGCTTGGCTGACGTCACTTCCGTCCGTCCGTACGTCCGTCCGCCAACACAACACAGGAATCCCGCTCGATGTCCAAGCAAACCTACTCACAAACGCGGCTCTCAAATGCGGAGAAAAAAATCGCTGTAGGACAAGTTATAGACCAAAAACAATTTAAAAAAAAACTTTCATGTAGTCAAAGATGGATCAAGATGAAGTGTTCTTCAAGAATTCAGGTGTGTATTTTTTAGCAAACAATCGTATATTATTATTTTTTTGACAAGCATTTTTCTCGACGAATTGACAAATCAAAGACTTTCCCTCAAAACTTTTAATATTTCTGTAGATAAGCTTAATTTTATTTTAATGTTGGAAGAATTATAACACGGAGAGCATATTACAACAAAGATTCGTCCTTTATTTAGCTTTGTAAATCTTTAACAATTACGTTTAATTTTAACCAACTATCGTATGTTTTTCGTTCATGAATGATGCAGCTTTGTTCGCCTCCTATCGCGGGGTCCCATCGGCAAAACAAAGAAGACTTTCATTCAATGATTTTATATCTTACTACAGATAATTTATTTAATCATTGAATGAAATATAAATTTTTACCAAATATTCAACTGTTTATTAAGCAGACAGACAGACAGACAGACAGACAGACAGACAGACAGACCAGACAGACAGACAGACAGACAGACAGACAGACAGACAGACAGACAGACAGACAGACAGACAGACAGACAGACAGACAGACAGACAGACAGACAGACAGACAGACAGACAGACAGACAGACAGACAGACAGACAGACAGACAGACAGACAGACAGACAGACAGACAGACAGACAGACAGACAGACAGACAGACAGACAGACAGACAGACAGACAGACAGACAGACAGACAGACAGACAGACAGACAGACAGACAGACAGACAGACAGACAGACAGACAGACAGACAGACAGACAGACAGACAGACAGACAGACAGACAGACAATAAAAAATAACCCACTAAAAAGAAAAACAACTAGAAAATAAATAAAACACCAAAAAACATGCAAACGAATAAAACACTGAATGAAACGAAGATATCGTTTTAGGTCATTCTGGTCGTAGATGGCTGATAAGAGAAAGGACTGGGTTCTATTAATGAGTGTTTCACGATTGGGCTACCCGTGGTCTACTTCCTGTTGTTTTTCCCCGTCGTCGTTCGTTTAAAGACATTTAAACGATGGCCGAATCAAAGCTGCTAAGCATTTCTCTGCAAGAAGAGGAATTATGTTGTCCTGTGTGTTTCGATGAACTCGAGGAGCCAAAAGCTTTGCCTCAGTGTCTTCACAACTTTTGTAAGAAATGCTTGGAGAGTATCAAGAGGGCTAGTGAATCGAAATCAGTTGATCGAGTGTCCAACTTGCCGACTCATATCTGTCTTACCCGAAGGAAGTGTAGATCGACTGCCTACAAATCATTTTTTGAAGAGTTTGGTTGAAAGGATTCCAGGAAGAAAAGAAAAGTTGGAACTTAAGAAGATCGTACAAGAGTGTGAAAGTAACTTCGTGTTCTGTAAAGCAAAACTTCTAGAGAAAACTACCTCATTGAACAGTTATGAGCAAGAACTTCAAAGATCGCTTCAAGTAAGAAGAGAGATTTGTGATCATGCCAAATATCTTATCGATATAATCCAAGAAAGTTCGAAGATGTTGTGTTTTCAAATAGATAATCACATCGCAGAGACTTCGTCTCTTATCGCGAAGCACGAACAATGTAATGGTAACCTGATTGACATATCGAGCAAGGCGAGTGATTTCCTAGAATATGCGAAAGCCTTGTTGAAGAGAAATGACCGAAAAGAGATCTCTGGAAGCATAAAAGCGATTGAGGATGAAGTCCGAAGGCTAAACGACAGTATCCTTTTTCGAATATATGATGCAAATTCTTTAGATGGAAACTTCAAAGAAATGGAGTTTAAGAAAATTAATGAAGAAACGAGCGGAGAAAAGATATTTGGTGTCCTTCAACAGCCACCAACACTGAAGTCATTTACTTTGAATGATCGTCACCAGGCCCCTACTCATTCTCATCCCACATATTGGTTGCCAAGCCTTGCAACGTTACAAAGTACAAATTCTTAATCTCCAAACCCCATATAAAGCTGCCTACTGTACGCCCAGTGGCATGAGTAGCGAGAAGGGGGGAGGGGCATCTGGAAGCCTAGAAGTTTTGGTGGCGATTAATTGTTGAAATATAACAAAGAAAGTAAAATATCAGAAATTAGTTTGAACGAATAAAATGTTTAAATTTTCTTATTAAACATTAAATGAATGAAAATGTTTGTTTCTTTTTTTTTTTTGTTTCTTTTACTTCTTTTTTACTTCTTTCTTCTGGCCGGCGCTTCCTTAATTCCTGGGACCTTGTGCAAAGCGAACAGGGCTTGATTCAGGGTCTTGGAAGCCCAAGTTTTTTCTACTGGACCTATTTCCGAGAAATTATTGCAACTAAAGCAGTGAAAACAATGCACAATGTAGACTAGACTTTCTAACACCAAATCATAGCTGACTTATAAACGAGGCTATAGCTAAACCTGTACTGATATCATTAATGAGCGAGTATGTAAATATCAAAAAGTGGTATATGCATTCCGCGAAGAAAGAGAACTCAGTATGGTCCATTTTGTCACGCTATCGTGATTTTTGGATCATTCTAGCGTGATGATGTTGTCACCGTCATCAAAAGGACTCGGTCGTCTAGTAATATCTCAGCTTCATATTAGACCATCCTACGGTTTTGAGGTTCCAAGGTACGTACGAAAAAAGTCCCAAAATTAATTTAATTATTAATATTGAATTTTAAAATGTCTTTTTTTAATTACTTTTACTAACTGGATCACATTTTTGCGACTGACTAGCCCTAGGAATATAGCTAGTTAGTACCTGAATATTTAACCATCACGACCACGCTCAGATGGACATGCGATTCGTTATTAAGGCTAGTCCAGACAGAATACGACATTTTATAGAATAGATATTTGATAAAGCTTTTTCAAATATATATTCACTAAATTTTGTATTTACAAATGGGTTCTAATTTAAATGGATCAAAGTTGCTCAAAGTTTTGTTAGCCTTTGTAGTTCATTATAGAGGTCTATAACATCATACCGATTACTATTAATATAACTCACAACGGGCAGGATTTTAATTCTAGCTTGCGCCGTAGACTTTTGGTTTACCCTAAAGATTTAAGAACTTTAAGAATTTTAATTAATAATATAGAATGATAATGGAATCTAGAGAGAATATGGTTGAGCTTTATAAAAGAGTAAGGAAAAATTTCGCTTGATTTAACATGAAAAATTGCATATTTTGTTATGATTATTGAGATGTAGCCTCCTTTCGTCTCTTTTTTGTTGAATTGGGATTCCTGTGTCTCGAACAGAAAGCCCAATACTCAAAAGGAGAGAAGAGACAAAAGAGATGCATGCGGAGGAGGGTAATTGAGATGCTTTCTGTTGTTGACGGAGAGACAGACAGACAACTAGGCACAATCTCGCGTTCTGATTTGATAGCACTCGCGCGCGACACTTGAGAAAAACGTTTGTGCATGCGTGCATTTCAGCACGTTTTCTAAAATTTTTGAAGAGTATTGAGTGAGAAAATAAATGTTTTCTCAAAGTATACAAAAAAGTTCGAAAGTATAGTTTTGTCAGATCAAGATACATATACAAGTTTTGGCTTTTTGTGAAGTGCAATTAATTTCTCAGGCATGTTTGAAAGTCAAATTTACTTATGTTTTGACTGAATACGGATTCTGAGCATGCGCAGACGTTTTTCACTCGTGTCCTTGTGCGCACTTTCATTTGCGTCATTCTTATCCAAAATAACGGTTATAGTTAATTTTATGAAAGAAATTAGAAAACTTGCTTGATGTGCTGTGTGGAATTATGAAGCAACACTCAAGAATTGTCGAGACCTAACACTTCTCTCGTGTTCTGCCAACCACCGCGTGCTTTATAACTGCACACAGGACGCGCGCGCGTTTCCTATTTCTTCAATATTATATATACACTCAACAACATATTCGAAGCAAAGGCATTTATCTATAAATCTCTGGCCAACTTTCATCAAAAAATTTAATTAAGGACTATGAAAATGTATAAAAGATGAGCTGTAAAGGATTTAGTATTATATAGATACTTTGTGTTGGTAGGTGAAAAACTTTTTTATAATGTGGTTGGCATAGCAACTAGGAGTACAATTAACGATTAATTGTACTTCTCTCTACCAGAATTGAGTGATTGTGTTGAGTGTGCTTTAATGACGGAAACGGCTTAAAAAATATTTTCCTTTCTTGCTTGCAGAATCCCAACATACGAGCTACACATTCCTGAATGTTGACTGATCCACAGCTCAACGATGCACAGGGTTTCGCTTCAAGAAAAAGATCTTTCTTGCCCTGTCTGTATTAGCATATTCGAAGAACCTAAAGCTTTGCCTGAATGCGCACATAACGTGTGTCAGAGATGTCTTAGCAATATTGCTACAATGAGCTCTAGATGGCATTTTGTCACGTGTCCAGTTTGCCGAGTAGACTCGTACTTACCACCAGGGGGAGTGGCTAATTTACCGACCAATCACTTTATGAAGACCGTCATTGATGGTTTACCAGGACGAAAAGAGATACAATCCATAAATAGGGCTCTGGAACAGTGCGAGGAAGGATTAAAGTCAAGCAAATCACATGTAAATTATTTTGACCGATCGATAGCTGATTTTAAGGCTGCACTACAAATTGCACAGCAAGCGAAAAAGGAGGTTTCTGACCACGCCAAATACTTGATTGATATCATTCAAAAGGAATGCACAAGCTTGAATACTGAGATAGACGAGAGAATCGAAAACACCTCCTCGCTACTGTCTAACCTTCGCCGAGAGAAGAAGAAGACCTTACATACTGTGAGGGAATCCGAGAAGATTGTTTCTGAAACCAGACGACTCATCGAACGAGGAAATGTCCAAGAAATTGTTGGGAAGAAAGACGAATCGGTCTCCAAGCTTCAGGAACGTACAGCAGTTTTAGCAGTCAATCAAACCTTGAATTTTCCAGACGTGCCTGAAAACATCCACTTTATGAAAGCGAGTAATGAATTTCGTACAGGGAAAGGGATTCTGGGGTGGCTCAGTAGAGATCGCGATTCAATAATGGAGGCTGATGAGAATAATTCGGGATCTGATCTAGAATATCTTCACGATTGGAATCCACGACAACCAATGCCTCCGTGTTTCCGTAGATCACATTCAATAAGAGGGGTCGTTAATAAGTTTGAATTAGCAAGGTTCACACTATCATCTCCTCCTCCGCGGCGTAGTAGTCCGCCAGTAACTTGTCCGGCCGGGTCAGATTACGCGTCTCTAGTGCGTGGGCCAAGATCTCTATATCCGTTCACTCCTGGTGCCTTCGTTACCACTGCCCAGAACATCTAGCCTACGAAAATTCACGGGTTGATAAAGAAAAGCATGTCATCAGCTATTTCGTGGTAAATAACTGTATAGAGTTGGCATTTCGCAGTGCAATGCGGGACTGTTTTATTGAACATATATCTAAGATGGCGTCCCATAAAACAATATCCCACAATGCCAACTCGTTCCAGTTTTTCCTCGTCCTCGTAAAGAATACTTGGTGGAAAACCCGAATAAGCCTTTCACAAGATGCAGTCGTGAACGCACGTTATTGGGTTTCATGGAACTCCCCTTTATTTGAAAGGCAGAGCATAATATTTTATGATCAGTAGAATAATAAAATTGATTAAGATCGTGGTTTTCCTTAAAATGCAGTCGAAAAGAGCCTTTTTCGGCACCCCCTTTGAAAATCCTCAGATCTGTCACTGCCTCGTTTGAATACATAGTATCGTGACTATCTAACACTTACCATGAAGTTTAATTTATCATAGGCCACTGACAATGAAACAAGGTATGATTGATAATTAGTACAATAGAGGAAGTAAAAACAGATTTAGATTCCTTGAGCACTCGACAGTATCTTAATATTACGATGGTCATTTCTGCGCTCTTAATAGTCCAACCACAGGGTGACCAACAAGGAATATATATCAAAGTAACGACAACTACAGACACTTCTAAGGCCCTTTCTATGACAAGTATGGCCTTTTAAGAACTGCTCGAAGAATCTTTAAGCAGTAGACACTCTTGTTAGTAGCTAATTAAAACTGGTACACTTACCCAGAACATGATGACTGCACTGTAATGTCGAAATGCTCTAGTGCCTGTTTCACTTGTAGAATGGATTAAAAAAGCAACAATAAAGCAAACTGCTTTCATTAAATCAAAGATGTTTATTCCAGGAAATTGCACCCATGAAGTGAAGAAATGGAGACGTTTACAAGATCCTTTAAATACGATATTGCTTTTCCTTCGGACGTCCTTCTGCAGCTTTGGTAGCCAATAATATTTTATTTCACAAAATGTTTTTGAAGCATGCTTTTTATTACAAAGGTAAAGCTGTGACCGACGCCCAGATTTTGAAAGAATAGAAATATGCCAGTTGCTTCCGAGCATAAGGGATATTAACCCTTACGAGGGGAAAACTAGGCCGAGTTTCATTGTGGCGCTATTTTAGAGAACGTATTTCCAAAATGGCGTCCATTTCAGTCCCACAATGCACTGCAAAGCCAACTCGACCAAATTTTTCACTTTTCCATGTCTTTCTTTACAGCGTTCGCTTAGATCGCTCATTCACTGTGATGATCAACACATCTATCATTATACTTATTTCAATAAAATTAGAAACCAAAAACCTAGAAAGCTGAGATCACTGAGCATCATGGGAAACATATAGTCACAACTTTAAAGATATTTTATTTTTAGGCCATTTCCATGAAACTGAAATAAAATAAATAGGAAGAAATGAAGGGCAAGAGCAAGAAAAAAGGAAGGAAAGAATGCAGTCAGTCAGGCAGGAAGGCAAGAAGTAAGGAAGGCAAAGGAAGGCAAGCAGGCAGGCAAGCAGGAAGGAAGCAGCAAGCAAGCAAGCAGCAAGGAAGGAAGGGAGGACGGAAGGAATAAAAGAAGGAAAGGAAGTAAGGGAGGGAAGGGAGGAAGGGAAGGGAAGGGAAGGGAAGGGAAGGGAAGGGAAGGGAAGGGAAGGAAAGGAAAGGAAAGGAGGGGACGAATGAAGGAAGAAAAGCAAGCAAATATAGAAACAGAATTTTTTGGATCTAAGATAGAAAACATCTTTCTTAATTAAAAATGATGCTTTTTAAAGTATGACAGATAGAGACAAGTTTTATTGCGAATTTGATTGTCTAAATATTACTCAGAAATGCGCTAAAATACGTCATTAACCTGGATTGTTTACAACCATGTCTTAGCAATAGCGCACCCACTGGTACAAAATCCAGTCTATCTCTATTCATATGTGCTGTGATCTGCACTATCTCTATTCATAATGTGCTGTGATCTGCACTATCGATGTTTTAAGCTTTTAACTACGAAAGTCTACCAAGAAACTTGTCACTTTGTACAATGTATTAAGATATTAGTAATAATTTCTGTTATTCTTGACGTCTTGGCCTCCATATTGGGTGAATAAAAATAATAGAGTAGTCCTCCAACATGACCGATGTGTCATATTTTGTCCTACACCCACTGGGGATGATTTTGGAATTCTTAATTTAGGAATAATGTCAGATCAATAGCGCCTGGAACCACTTACGATAGCATTTGATAATGTTGAGACATGTCAATTGTTGGGTTTAAGCACATCGCCGAATCAACAGCCACTTTGCAAGTCTCACACATTTACCAACTCAATAGATCTGCACACAAAGCCTGAAGAGGGTTATTTCTTGGCCTGCCATGCGACATTATCAACTCCATGTTGGATGACTATAACTGCTTACTCCAACATGGTCGACCAGTCAAGGAATTTGATTCCCTTACGAATGATTTGAAAAGCATCACTTCAACTTCAAAATCCTCCAAGTGATATGTTTATGTAGAGGACCCAGCCTAAGCTAAACAATGCTGACTGTAACATGCCAATTTACACCATACAAATATACAAGAATGTCCAGCCAGATTTGACCAATACAAGGCGCTGAGTGTAAGGAGTGCTAAGAGGTAGGCGTGGGTTCCCACTTCACTGTATACTTATAACACTGAATGGGTGTGTTAGTAAGTCGCTGTTTGGCTGTCGTACATGGCTTTAGGCCCTCTGTTTTGCCTAGTAACCAGTTTTCACAGGATTTTTCCATTTCTTCTGTCACGTTCGATTCCATCCATTCATCTAACCATTTGTGGAATTTTTTATGTAGTCGTGGCATAACTTGAGGATGGCACTAAGGACAGAGAAAATATATGAATATTTCCATCATCCTTACCACTATTCATGTTGAAGAAATAGTCAGTACTATAGACCCCTTGCACTAAATCCCTACCTGGGAGTCAAAATAATGGAACATAAACATCAGAAAATATTTCAATCGTCAAAAAATAGAATTCTTTTCTTTTGACCCCTAGATTGAACTGCTTTGACATCATCATGCAAGGGACTACCCAAACGTGGTTGATAGACTGACCATTTAGGGGTAAGGGGCCTGCATTTCTACTGGTCATCAACACTACCATTAAGGAGGCTGGAAAGTGTTTTGTGCCTTCACATTATGAACTATAAAAATAATATGGCTATAATAGGACAGCAAGTATACCGGGAAAGCCAAAGACCACAAACCAAAAATGGAAAAAAGAAAACAATTTGTAAGAGGGAATACGTACAAATTAAAAAAATGAGTTTGGAATAGTTCCCTCTTACAGTAATGTCTCTTTTTTTTTTTTGTCGAAAAGAAGATTATGATACAAAGTTGAAATATTCCGGTTTAAAAAAAATCGCCATTCGGTTCCAGAGTTATGATTTTTGAAATAAACATTTTTGATTTCATAACAAGGGTTCTGAAGTTGTCATGGCAACATCTTACGTCATTTTTTAAATGTTCATTGTAGTGTTTGGTTTACTGTCCTTTGCTTTCCTGGTTTAATTGCTGTCCTATTATAGCCATATTAACTTTTTTTAGTTCAGATTGTGAAGGCACAAAAGACTTTCCAGCCTCTTTAACTAATGTTGTCCTTACCTCTCTGGCTTTGGTTAGAGCTCCTCGTCTGTACATAGATTCCCAGCTACCAGCAACAAATCTCATTTTGTACGAATTAAAGCTTAGTTTACATTGCATGGAGTTCTCAACCATGTCTTCAATCTCATCTCCTTCCTCCTCTTCCTTATCACTAAACAACAACAGATGATGCTTACGTTACTAACAGAAACAGTTGCCTGTATATCTATCTTGTGAAAAACGAGCATATCACATCGTATACAGCAAATCACATCGTATACAGCAAATCACATCATGTACAGCATATCACATCATGTACAGCATGTCACATCATGTACAGCAATATCACATCATGTACAACATATCAAATCATATACAGCATATCACATCATGTACAGCATGTCACATCATGTCACATCATGTACAGCATGTCACATCATGTACAACATATCACATCATATACAGCATATCAAATCATATACAGCATATCAACTGTAGGTTAACTTACCTTTTGTTGACTTCACTTTCTGCTTCATCAGTAGAGGATCCATTATCATTAGTTGATTCCTGGCCACTGTTACCAAGTGGTTTGGTTCGTTTTGTTTGTATCGTTCTGAAAAGATATTATTGTTATATAGCCAAACTTTGAAAACAGTAGGGTCAGCGGGGAAAAAAACACTTAAAAGCTTTTAATACAGCTGTGCCCTCAGTCAAATTTCATGTGCCAGGTTTTAAGTGTATATTTTTTTACTACTTCCAAGAGTCGCTCTCTAGGGTTGGCAAGGAAATTGACACTTCTACTACAACAATAACAGCTTCTACTCTTTCAAATACTGCAAATAGGATGACAATGCTGGGGACAAGGGGCGACTGGATAGCTAGGGGTTCCTTACCTGGGTAGAAACAAGGGCTTTTTCTGCAAGTGTTCTTTGACTTCTGGTGACACTTCCTCACTACCAACATATTTCTGTACATAATCGTTCCATTTCTTAAGGAAAAGAAATTGGAATGAGATATAAATGAAATGGGGAAAAAACTACAAAAAAAACAACAAACAAACAAAAAAACAACAAACAAAAAAAACCAAGCAAACAAATAAACAAATAAAAACAAACAAACAAAAGAAAAAACATAAACAAAACAAAAAGCAAAAACAAAACAAAAAAACCCAATTATTTACCGGCCAGGAGGTCCGGATAGGGAAAGACTGTGTCCGAGGTCTTGCATATATGGACTGAAGCTGTTAGGCGGACAAAATACTGCCCGCTCAAACAGTCAATCAGAATACATGATTTTTTAGGATACCGGACAGGAAAAAAACGATTGTTGGTATTTACCTCTACTTCCAATGGATCCTCTGAATTAGTATCACCCGTGTCAAGAAGCTCCAGGCTCAGTTTACATATATTCTTGTCCTTGTGCTGGAAGATGTTAATAAATAAAATTTAGTATTGGAATGTTTTCAAACCCTGACTATTGCAAAACAAAAATAAGAAATAATAATAATAATTTCCCTAAAGCTAATCCTCGAAGGAATACCTAAAACTAACACTAGCCTATAACCCTAACCTGGGGTCGGAGTGCAACAATTGGGGTCACGTTGCTTTCCAGAATTTCTTGTTTAACCCTTTGACTCCTAAGCTTTTTTTCAGGTTTTTCCCGGGAAAGCATAACAATGAAAATTAAAAGTTTGATGCCAAAATATGTGAAAATAAAATAAAATAAATTAATTTAAAATAAATTAAATTAAATAATAAAAACAAATCCAAATAAAGGGATTTCTTTTGTTTCCCTCCAAACTGGGAATGTCTTTACAAGGCCCTTTTCAAGTTCCAAATTACAGCTGTGCTTCTTGAATACAGACTCATTTACTCAGGCTAAGCCTCGATTTTGTGAAGAATATTCACAATTTCCAGTCAAGGTCCGTCGAGTTTCAAAGTGTTTGTATTGTTGAACTTGTGCATTCTTTACTTTATCGTTGGTATTTGCGAGTAATCAGACATCTGTAAAAATGAGTCCTTAGTCATGAAACATAGTAAATACCAGATGAGAAACAGGACTTTTTTGATGTATATAAATTCTTAGTGTTTTGAATTCCTGTCTACTTACAATCACAGCCTTGTAGCAGTTCTCATTTGATAGTACTGATTCAGCTTTGCTCTGATATGCTATTTCAGCTGCAGCTCTAAGGTGCTGTGTTGCAGAACTACCACCAGTAGCATTGTTGGATTGTTCCTGTTGGTAGAGCTCTGTGATTTGGATGCCTGTCTCCTCTGTTACAAGTGTATGAAGCTGTAAAGAGAGACGCATATGCTACTCAATAAACAACAAACAAACTAGTGGGTACTATACTGGATGCCTGTCTCATCTGTTACAAGTGTATGAAGCTGTAAAGAGAGACGCATATGCTACTCAATGAACAACAAACAAACTAGTGGGCACTATGCTGGATGCCTGTCTCATCTGTTACAAGTGTATGAAGCTGTAAAGAGAGACATATGCTACTCAATAAACAAACTAGTGGGCACTATACTCTATGCCTGTATCAACTGTTACAAGTGTATGAAGCTGTAAAGAGAGACATATGCTACTCAATAAACAAACTTGTGGGCACTGGATGCTTGTCTCATCTGTTACAAATGTATGAAGCTGTAAGGGTCTCTGTTACGAGTGTATAAAATGCAACTTTAACTTGTCGTAAGCATGATGCATTATATTATGATAGCACTGAGGAGTAATCGTACTGTGTAAATTGGCCTTAAAAACAACTCACTGATTGTTTAGGACCAAAACCTGGGCTTTAACCAAAATACATGTCAAGCAATTTATGTACATGCATTGTTGTTTGACAATTTTCTTATTGTTGTTTCCCCCAGAAAAGAAGCAAATTAACCAGTCAGGAACTGGAATGGCATGGCGTGAAGATGGTACTTATCCATACCTGTCTAACAATGTTTTGCACTAGTTTGTCCATTGTAAATGCGATGTAGGCATAGACTCCAAACATCTCTCGGCATGTGTCTTCATAGGTAGTTGAATCCATGTTACCTATCACACATAAACATAATATAGTAAGTATAGGGGCAATCAGCTACAGTCTGCAGTCTCTGACAAAAAAGAAAAAGATTGAAAGAAATGGAAAGAAGGGAAGGGAAATAAAGGAATAAAAATGGAACGAAGTGTGATGGATGGATGGATGGAAGGAAGGAAGGGAGGGTGGGAAGCACTCTTCTAAGGCCATAGATCAGTGGATTCTTAAGTCAGAACTAAGAAAACACAAGGGAAAAAATAACTTATAGACCTCGGCTTTGACGAAATGTTTTCAGACCACGTGTCATTCCCTAGAGTATCATTTCTCTGTTTAAGGTTTGTGCTCAGTTGCACATGAGAAGACACATGAATATGGATACAGCTCAAACAAAGAATCTTATTCTCGAGGGAATGACGTGGTCAGAAATGGGACAGTATTACACTGAAGCGCTCCAGAGCCGAGGAGGTCTATTGTAAACTCACCATCAAGAACATTTTTGACCATGTCGAGGAAGGCAGGATAGTATTCTTCAAGGTCAATTTCACTGGGTGCCTTCAGTCGTAATGCAATAGCTGTTGCTTCTTTTCTTTGCTGTTTGTCAGATGCTTCTCCTTCAGCTATGGCCACTGACTGCAGATACATCTTTTGCAATCGCTCACACAACATCTACATTAAAAATTGAAAGGTTTTCATATGGCTCAGTGGTGTTCAACTGGGACTATGCAGTTATAATTGTAACAAGACAATACCAACAGCATTAGGCCCTGCTTACATGAAGTAACATGTGATCCTGATACTCAGGATAATAGACTCTTTTACGGTTACAACTATCATATTTGACAACAGATTTATTTGAAGAGATATTCCCAAATGGTTAGTTTGCAAAAATGCTTTCAATTAGAATATCCTTTCTTGAGTAATATTAAGAGACAAAATGATGAAAAAATGTGTTCCAAAAATTATACCCCTATACACCTCAAAGAGCAATTTTTGAAAGACACCCTCCCTACCCACATAAATTCCAATTTTCTTCCATACAAACTCTGTAATTTTTGTGTTTTCTCTTACCCCCCCCTATTCCAAATTCCTCTGTGAGGTGGGCATTAAAAATTTCTGGAACTAAATGTATACAATAGAATTTAGCAAAGACACTTCCACAAAGTAGCTATTCTATATTCGTCCACTGAAATTCCAAATAGAATTCAGATTTGGATTCTGCTGAGGTCGGAAAACAAGAAAACCTGGAGGAAAACCCTTGAAGCACAGGAGAGAACCAGCTAACAACTCTACTCACATACTACACAGGAGAGAACCAACAAACAACTCTACTCACGTACTACACAGGAGACAACCAACTCACAACTCTACTCACATACTACACAGGAGACAACCAACAAACCACTCTACTCACATATGAATGAGTACAAAATGAGTAGCAATATTTAGAGCCAAGAATGTCAGACAAAATACCATTGGAGTGTAATTTCAAAAGTGTAAATAAGTGATTTACCTGGTGTAATCTTAGAAATATATACCAATTGTTGTTGATGAAGAACAAATTGTAAGCATCATCCTGGGGATAAATGAATATGAAATGAAACAGTGGGAAAAAAGAACGAATGTTATATTAGTACGTTAATAGACCCGGGCAACACATAAACATGTATTTCATATCAATATACAAGTTTATTTGCTCTAAATCAACAGGAGTTCCTGTTACATCTTCGCGTGATTTTGGAAATACTTCTTAACAGAGTTACACAGCCATTTCTCAACCGTAAAAAGACAGACCAATTGTCAGACAATCAACAGTTGTTTGTTGTCTGACTGGCAGCTGTGAGGTAGTATTGTTTCTTTAGAAACTGTAGGTGGAATAATAGATGGGTCACTATGGAGTAATGGTGGGATGTCAACTGATCAATGGCATTTATCAGCCAACAGGGATCTGATGGGCTAATCTTGCATTTTACCCCCAGAAGTCTAGGGTGAGATTTCCAGAAGACTCTATTGTTCACTGCCATGCTATATATTGCCATATACACTCAATTGCTGTGTGCTGGTAATGTTGTGGTTAATCTAGCTGAGTAACAATTAGCAACAAGTCTAACGACCCTGTGAAGGTGGCTAGGGAGGGAAAGACTCCCCAGGGTTTTTAATAGAAGCCGGCAACCAGACAGATCCCACCATCTACTCTTGCTAATTCACCCACCTACTTAGCCACTTACCAGAGTAATTGTAAATTTTGAATAAAGTTCTTTAAGTTCATTAAAATAAATTTAAACCCAATCTTTGTTGCTGTACTATGAAAACTGCAACGCATTCGAAGCTACGGCGATCGTTGTCCGCCATCTTGAATTTTTGTGAGAGGAGTGAGACTGGTGACAAGTATACCTCAATTACATGCTCCTGTGATTTCTGGTTTACCACCTATTTTAATTTCATAACCGCCTACCAAATTTTTATTGACAACCCTGACTCCCACCCCTTGCTTTTGTGGGTCTTGGAACTTAAGCGTCACTCTTAGTTTAGGAAAGAAGCTGTAAAGGTCTATGCCTCATCTCTAATATTCTCTTGGGTTGCTAGGCAACATGATAGCAAACAAATACTAACTTACAGGTTCTCCTTCTCCTAGTCCATTGGATAGTTCTGGTTTGCCTAGACATTAAGAGCATGAATAAGTCAAAACACTGCGAAAGACTAGAATAATAAACGTTGGATTGTTAGAGCAGGCTGATTATTTTGTCAGCTTTCACTGATGTGGGCCTGCTTTTACTCACACTCACTATCACTACATTTAATATTTTATGCATGCACGTCGAACTCGCATATTGATTCTTATGGAGGGAGGAAAGCATTTACTATTTTATGCATGCAACGTTGAACTTGCATGTTGATTCTTATGGAGGGAGGAAAGCATTTACTATTTAATGCATGCACGTTGAACTTGCATGTTGATTCTTATGGAGGGAGGATAGCAGGAGAAAAACCTTTGTGGCAAGGTAGAGAACAACACATCAAACAAACTCAATTCACATGTGGCATCCGAAGGGCTCAAACCAGCAACATGATTCATTGGACTCACAGCAGTGAAAGACAAGGTTTAAGCAGTGTATTTCATCCAGATTCTTTTCTTGCAAACGAAACTTTTTTAAAACATCTTAACGGAATCCTATATCGTTGTTGATGTCTTTGGCAATTTATAAACGTTACGATTTTCCATATTTGGGTTACCTGTGTTAAGGGTGTTTTACTACACGACAGGCAGCCCACAATATTAGACCAAGCAAAAAGCCAACATGCATGCACTTAGTCATATCATTTTTACCTGGTCCATTCATCTCTTTAACAGACTCCTCATCATCACTTACATCTCCCCTAATAAACAGAGTAATCACATTAGCCATGTCTTATTCCTAACTTATTGATATTAATTCAAATTCAGATTTCAAATTAACAACTTGAAGATATTTCATCATGAATTATATAATGAATATTGAATTAAAACACTCATTCATGTGGGTTTTCAAAACAATAGCAAACTTAACGTTAAGCAAATTTCAGACAATTATTACCCATATACGTACATCTACACCAATACTATTATCATATTCAAAAAAGTTGTCAGCGAGTATCACTTCATTTGTAATATATTCATAGCAGAACGACATATATCTCTTTTAGATTGGAATATGAAGCATGACCATTGAGTTAGAAATGAGATTTTTTACATTTTGACCAAAAAACCTAAAAGCAAAAATATTTCGTTTACAGCTATTTTCATAAACATGCGACCTAGGTGCTCTTGAGTTGCACGCTGAAATTTGGTTTTTCGCTGCTGACAGTCAAAAATATGAAAGTTACCGACTGATTAGGTTTGATTGACAGCAGCGGAAAACCAAATTTCAGCGTGCAACTCAAGAGGACCGAGGTCGCATCTTTATGAAAATAGCTGTAATTCACTTAAACTGACGTTTTTTTGAAAAAAAAAGTGTGTCATGCTGTAATAAAGGTAGGGCTTTTCTTTGTTAGCAAGTATTTACAATAGCGAGACTTACCTTGGAGCAAAAAGAAGATCAGGTAAAAAGCAGTGTAGAAGGAGTTTCATCTTTGCTTTTTAATCTTTTTAATCTTTTCTTTGTTAGCAAGTATTTACAATAGCGAGACTTACCTTGGAGCAAAAAGAAGATCAGGTAAAAAGCAGTGTAGAAGGAGTTTAATCTTTGCTTTTTCTTCTTTGTGTATGCTCGTCTGTCTCTTGACATGATGTACTATTAGACCAGCTGCATCATCCAAGATGGACTTATCCTAAAGAAACATAACCACACAATAAACGATGTTCATTATATGCCATTCTTTGTTCGAGTTGTATCCATATTTATGTGTGTCTTCTCGTGCATAACCATTAAACAAAGAAATTATACTCAAGGGAATGGCACATGATCTGAAGTGGGAAACAGTGGATTAGGTCTGTTTTTTTTTACTATTCTTTCCAGTAGACCTGTTACACCCCATGTTTTATCAACCCATCCAGAGGAGCTTTTAAGCCCGCCCTGCGGCTGAGAAAAATTGATCCCGTGATCGCATTTTTTGTACCAAGTGATGAGATTTTTAATGTACCAAGTGATCAGAATTTGTCGACGTAAACAAGTTTTGAACAAGTGGTACACAAAATGCGATCACGTGATCAATTTTTCTCAGCCTTGGGTGGGTTTAAAAGCTCCTCTGGATGGGTTGAAAAAACGTGGGGTGTAACGGTCTACTGGGAAGAGTAGTAATCACTTAAAAAAGTGATTCCCATCAGTGTGAATCAAAAAACCATGGGAAAAATTTCAAGAATGTTTAATCAGCCAATCAGAAGCATTAGTTAGCTTTCCGTTATCTTGTGGTTAGAAAGTCCATTCTGTTTGGCCAAAGAAGAATAGAACATTCCTAGAATATTTCTAGGTGCCCATGGTTTTCCGATTCGCACTATAACAATCTATTAAAAAAAACGTTTACCTGATATGTAAATATAACATGTGGACCATTAGCATCTCCATTCCCTTCTGCAGCTTGCTCTTGTTTCTGTCCAAATGCAAACAACAAAAGAATTGAATAGGTTGGATGGATCTACCCATCAAAAATAGATAGCTTCGATAGACCTTATTCGTGGTGTTACAAAGTTTTCCCAATTCAATGTGACAAACCTCGGGGGAATGAAGAGCTATTGTTTTGAAACTCGTCAGGATATCATCGTTATTCCTTTAGTATCCTTTGGGATAATCAAGAGTCTGTAATGTTATAATGACCTCTTATATCAAACTACTGATTTTTTTTCTTTTTTGTTTCCTGTACGTTTATTTCGTCTCATGAAATTTCTAGTTGTTCAACTACGGAAAACTACTGTACTATATATAATTCTTCCCATCTTACACATATGTAAATATTACTCATTTTCGTCTTAAGGGTGTAAGAGCTTGTTTAACCTCTGAGGTTGTTCTCGTGCACCCCCCACAATATTTGTAACTTATTCAATTTATGTATGTATATATATTTTTTTGTGGAAATAAAAAAACTGTTGTAACTGTTGTTGTTGTAACTCATGAATTTTTTGAAGAGTAAAAACAAAAGAAATAGAATATCCCGGAGGTTTGTCATGCTGAATTGGGAAAACGTCACACCAAGAATAAGGTCTATAGCATGGAGTCCTCATCAATCAATGTTGCTTGATGTTATATTGCATTGTCAGTGAAAGCACATATCATCTTATTTGATGGTAATAATCCCCTATGAAAACTATATGAAATCTTATATGATGCAAATGTGTTTTTTGGGGGGGGGGGGAGGGGAGGGTTTGTTCTCCTAGTGGTTGAGGGGGATTCCCTTACCTCATCAAATATATTCTCTATTTCATTAACCACAGTCTTGGATCTCATAGCTTTGAGATCATTCTGTTTGAAGGTGATTCCCTGGTGATCAAGGGACTTCAGATAATATTTTTCATTTTGTTCTCTCCAAATTTTGTTGAACTGTCGCTGAGATTCCCGCCATTCCTCTTCTTTTGCTTTAAGTCTGAGAAATCAATAGTTGGATCAATAAGTTAACCTGGTATTGCAACTCAATGGAATTGAATTATTAGATAGTTTGACCCTCAGTCAGCCAGTCACTCATGTCAATCAGTCAGTCACTCATGTCAATCAGTCAGTCACTCATGTCAATCAGTCAGTCACTCATGTCAATCAGTCAGTCACTCATGTCAATCAGTCGGTCATTCATGTCAATCAGTCAGTCACTGATGTCAATCAGTCAGTCACTAATGTCAATCAGTCAGTCACTCATGTCAATCAGTGAAGTCAGTTAGTCACTTATGTCAGTCAATCAAGTCACTCCTATCAATCAGCCAAGCCATACAAGTCAATCTGGACATAGTATTGTCTGTTAGTATACAAACCTTTTAAGAACAAGAGGTACCGCAACAGCTGGAGTTTTCTTCAAGCCATCAATAATATCAGGGGCTTTGTCTCCATATATTCTACAACAACAAATAGCCAACAAACTAAGTTGAAATAAAAGCTAAAAAAGAGAAAGCGCACGGATTTGAGCAGGACAGTACGGATTCGTATGGCCCTGCTCACTCAAAGCCTTACAGCCCTGCTCATGCTATTTTCCCGAAGGTTTTTCTAAGAGTGATACAGGGCCGATAGGGGTCATAGATCATATTAATAACCATGGTATGTGTCTTTTTCTTATCATACCTTTGTATTGCTTTCTTATGTACAACTTCTGATGTTCCTCCCAGGCAGCTGTCCATTCTGAACTTTTGTTGTTCTTCTGGGGACATTCTTTAATTTAAATGACAAAATAAACAGAATATTAGTAGAGGTAATCACATGATTATGTGAGAGGAAATGGTTAATAGATTTAATGATAGGTTTGCAAAATATTGAGTCAAATCAGTAAATAGACTTTTGGATGGGTGGATAAATGGAAGGATGAATAGATTAGCAAGTGGAGGAATGGAAGAATGGGTGAATGGGATTGATGTATGTATAATAGATTGTCAAATGCAGAAATGAATGGATGGGTGAATGGGATTGATGGGTGTATAATAGATTGGCAAGTGGAGAAATGGATGGATGGGTGAATGGGATTGATGGGTGTATAATAGATTGGCAAGTGGAGGAATGGATGGATGGTTAAATGAAAAGAGCAAACGTAAAGGGTGTATAAAGGAAGGAATTGCAATTATTTTATTATCTAACCTTGACATCTTTTTCTGCACAGCTTCAAGAGCCCGTACTGTGGCTGCATTGGATTCTAATACTACATCAAGCTGAAATCAAAAATGCCACAAAACATGGTTCACTTGATAGACTTGAAAAAATGGCTTCAACTTAGGGTTGAACCTGATGAAATACAGTAAAACGAACTTGGAGTCATTGTATCGCTGTCGCTCAAACGAATAGACATATATCACGCTAGCATGACATTATAAGATATTTGATAAATTGGAAAAAGGTTGTACAACCAAATTTGTCACATTGATAATGATAAAGAAGCAAAGTTTAGTACAGGTTGCCCTAAGCTGGCGAAGATATGACTTTTCAATTCCAATCATCTTTGAAAAGAAATACTAATGACGTCAAAGGCCAGGAGCACCTCATTTTCATGTATTTCACATACATTTCTTTACAAAAAAATTACAAAAATACTTGGATTCAATCTAGGTCTATTTGGGGAAGTTCTATTCTTATCCACTAAACTCTTGCGATCAAGCTTATTTACCTCAAATCGCTCATCCTCACATCTGAAAAAAAGAGAGTAAATAATTAATTTAGAACAGAATTAATTTGTTGAATTAATATATTAAGGGGGATTTTTAGGAGGACTAATGGATAATACTCTTATTTACTAGGTTCAAGTTATACAAGGAGATTCAAGTTATACCAAGACTAATGATTCCATTTTGAAATCTTCTTTTGCTCTGTGTTAAATTAATATATTAAGGGAGATTTTTAGGAAGACTAATGGATAATACTCTTATATACTAGGTTCAAGTTATACGAGAAGATTCAAGTTATATGAAGACTAATGATTCCATTTTTGAAATCTTCTTTTGCTCTGTGTTAAATTAATATATTAAGAGAGATTTTTAGGAAGACTAATGGATAATACTCTTTTTTACTAGGTTCAAGTTATACGAGAAGATTCAAGTTATATGAAGACTAATGATTCCATTTTCGAAATCTTCATTTGCTCTGTATTCAATTTATTTTCATGTAGAATGTTTGTATATTCTAGAAGCGGCTTATGGAATTGCAGGCTATTCATAACACACAAGTTATGTTAGTCATTACTTCACAAATAACTTGCTACTTAAAGTTTGTATTCAAGGACCATAGTACATAATTTATGAATATGAAAAAGATTCATATTTTTATCAAGTGTTTTCAAAGTTTTCCACAAATGATTTATGCCATACCAGAATACAGCCAATCAATGGTATTTTTACCATATATTGAGCTGGCATAGCTCAGTGGGCGCCTTTAAGAGCTAGAGGTGCACTTGTTCAATCCTCAGGAACTCCATGTCTGTTTCAACTTCTCTCTGTTCTGTGTAGCATTAAATACCCGAAATTGGAGACTCCGGAGAATTGGGCAGCCACTCCCCACGTTATCCAAGTATAATAAACTACCTCTACCTTTTTACCTTTGACTCAGACAAGCTAGCCAGGAGACAACATTTGTGAATAGCTAAAGCAAACACATTTGATTGATAAACCTAGTACCTGTAAATATATTCCTCATACTGAGTTTTTCTAGTTCCTGGAAATGGTGTGTCTTCCGACCAGGAAGGGAATGACACCCAGGTGTCATTGAGCACATCACGGCACAGATCAGACCTGCCAGAACATTTAGGTTGGGTGTAGCTCTTTGGTAGAGCTCTGTAACTGGTACCATATCTTTTACATGATGAATAATCTAAAAATAATAATAACAAGGTAAGACTCTGTTGACCGGCATACAGAGGAGATCAGTGAAAAAGTCTGTTAATATGGTGCTGTACTTAGTGGAATAATTGAGGAGAAAATATGAGTATAAGTCTAGAATAAGGGGTGTCAATAACAAGTAGGGACGAAAACTCATAGGGTATTAAAATACTGAGCCTAAACTGTTAAGGCCAGGTACTTGTTGAGTGAAAAAAGTGCACAGACAGATAAAAGTACTTATCTTAAAAAAAGCTAAGAAAAAGTATTTCAAAATGTCATGGTTCTGCCCAATAGTTTTTATGATTATATCATTAATTATTATTAATCATTTTTATGAAAGGCCGTAGTCAATCACCGCCCTTCTGAGAGTTTGTGCTTCATCTCCAACACAAAATTCAAGGATTTTTCAAGGACTTTCAAGGCCGAAAATTACAATTTATAGCAGACATTAATTTTTTTAATGACTCCATTATAACTACAGCAGCAGGTTGGGAAGTTCGTTCAGAAGTTCCCAAGTTGGCAACGAACTTGAATTTTGAAGTTCGTTGCCAACTTGGGAACTTCTGAACGAACTTCCCAATCCACCTTGGTAAAGTAATGTGAAATGCACTGTAACATGGATTGGCTGCAACCTTCCTTTAGGGAAGCACAGTAGCAGTGTGAGCGCTCGCCTCTTATCGATGTGACCCGAGTTTGAATCCCGCTGAGTTCGGTGTTGTATGTGAGTAGAGTTGTTTGTTGATTCTCTCCTGTGTTTCGAGGGTTTTTCTTGGGGTTCTCCTGTTTTCCTCCCTCCTCAAAAATCAACTCCTAATTTCCAATTTGATCGTGGAATGAGGGCCACAGGTTTGTTAGCCACTGGCTATTAAGTGCTACCCTCGTAAAAAAAGGATGTTATTAAAAAAAGGATGTTATATAAAAAAAAGGACCTTATAAGGGTTTACTGAAATGCAAGTGGGAAACCAAGTAACACTACAAACAAATAAAAGACTGATTGGATGTGCTTATATAGGATACCTATTTCTAGATGAGCTAGCTCTCCTGAAGTTCTTTCTTTGTACCCAGTCATCGATTCCATCGGTGATGAATCCTTGTAGCCGAGAAATTCCTTAAACCAGGAAAAAAGCTCTGGAAATTTTCTGAATAAGAATGAGAGGATAATATAAATGAGTGGAAATTCTTGGAAATGGCAGAAAGAAGAAGAAAAAAGTACTGAATAAAGATGTTACTGTTACTGTAGTATACCCACAACAACCACAATATCAGAAAGCAATTTCAATTTATTATTTCTCATGGCACAACCCCTTGAAAACTTAGCAAAGGTCAAAATAATGAATAAATTCGGCCTCGGGAGGTTTAGTAAAAGTCCCTCGGCCTGCGGCCTCGGGCCTCCTACAAAACCTTCCTCGACTTCGGAGACATTCAATGACTAATATCCCTCAAGTCATGTAATTACTTATAATAAGTGTTTAAAACCATATGAATAGTAGTAAGGGTAAGAGAATGAAAAATAAATAAATTAAAGGGTCACTCACCCCAAAAAGTTAGAACCAAGTTGAACGAGCTCTGATCTTGAAATCACTTCATCATTAAAAAGCATTAAGCATCTCAAGAAGTTGTCGTATACTTCTGGGCTCTTCAGCGCTTTGTGAACCTGAACACAACATAAATAAGCCAATTATACATGCTAATAATATTAATTATGAATATAATTATAATATAATATAATATTAATCATAAAATATTATTTTATATTGCACACTTTTTATAATCTACACAAATGCGCACCACAATTATCTGTTGTTACAATAACTAATGGGGTAATAGCCAATAATCTGCTCCTTCGATAATTTTATTATTGAGTACATCTTATTCACATTTCCATATATTACAATAGGATGAAGATGGCGTGATTGTAATATTACTACCAAGATGCTTTGCAAATTTTCCTTCATACACTGAATTAGGATTCCCTCACCGAGAAGTAAGACAATTGTTGCTAATAAACTCAACAAACCAACATGTGAGCTGGAAGTGGAAGTATGTGACACAAATATATTCTTTTGGATGGCAAAATATTACAATGCTTTTACAGAATAAATCTGCTCTCTATTCCCCCCTCCCCCACCCCCACCCCCAGAGATTGCACATGATATTTTGGGCTCCAAGAATTCCTTCCTCATTTCAATATCTTAAAGTACCTACACCACCTAACTCAATTTTTTCAGTATTGATTCTACATAAAGTGAGTATTTGAGTGATACATCTTGAAGATATCAAAGTTTATATTTACAATATGCTAACAAGTGTGATGTCATTATAGGCAAGACTAAATATACAAAACATTTCTAGGGCAGCAAAATATTCTGTATATAACATTATTGTATTACTCATGGTTTATAGAAAACTAGCAGCAAAATTTTTCTCATAGTAATCAGTGTTTGCGATTTAAAAGCGATCGATGAGAAGCAAACTTCATTTCCTATAATGACATCACACTTATTAACATATTGGAAGTATAAACTTTGATATCTTCAAGATGCATCACTCAAATCATATTAAATTCTTTTACCATTCAAATATCCACTTCATGTAGAATCAATACTGTAAAATATTAAGTGAGGTGCTAAACGCACTTTAACAGACCAAAGTGAGACTGTGATATTCGGTAACTTTACCGACTATGATTCTTTTTTACAAGTCTCATCGAAGTTTTGTTTTGGTAATTTCCAATGGTAGCGAAAGGACTTCATGATGGTACCGAAAGGACCCTGTGTGGTAGCGAACCAACGATAGCGAAAGTGTGTGGTAGCGAAACGACTGGTATTCTGATATTCCATTCCTTGCCCCTTTGTAAAAATGCTTAGGATTTTTGGAGTTGTCATTACTTTACTATTCTTACTTTATCAAAGAAGGCATATTCAGTGAAAGTGCCATGCTTCCCTGCTTCAGCCAATGATACTTCTTTCATTACACTACGAGACTTTTTCTGGAAAATAATGTTCAACCATTAGATAAATAACTTACTTGTTACGCCCCGATTTTTGAAAGTTCGAATAATGGAAGTATTTGAGGATAATACTATGAAAACCAGATATGTGGAAATATTAGCCTGGGAGCCACTTACTATTGACCAGATATATTTTGGGTTAAAAGTGAAAAGAACAATAGAGTTGAGTAAATGACGTCATTTACTCACAATTTAGATGCTGAATAAAATTGATAGTCCCCCCCTCCCCCCCCCCCCCCCCTCCCTCCCACTTTTGACTGTGAAGGAAACATGTTGCTTGGCTACTATCTGGGCCATATAGATAAGTTTAAACAAACAAGTTTCAAGTCATTTCAAAGTTTCATTGAAGAAACCATCAAATCCCAGTTAAAAGCCCAAGTCTTTGGCCTAACTTAGACTCCTTTGTAAGGGATTTAAGATGGGTTCATAACCGAAAGGCTTCAGGATTTTAACTTAGTAGTATTTAGCAAAAACACATGTACAAAAATGTACACTTTGCTGTTGTGACAAAATAACTTGTTGAACGTCAAGGCTTTTCTATGATATTCCATAGGTACATGCACTCAACCTCTTTGTGATTCCCGACAATGTCATAATCTCAACACTTTGACTGACAAAAAACACTATTTTGTCAAGATAGAAAACTGTGAGCTTGAGAAGTGCTGTAATGCTACAAACATCATAGGAAAGGTTGCCCATGATCAATATGTTTTGGAAGAAGAACCTATTGGTACAATACCTACCTTACTGGCTACAGCATGTGATGGAGAGGATCCAGAAGAACCCCTTCTTATCTGGGACATTCTCTTGGAAGAATTTAATCCCACTAAACACAACAATAACAATTATGTATTAGTTGTGTTCTGACTTAGATCTGCCCAGAGGTAATTGTTTCAGGGTTCCATCTGTGTTAGCCATGCCCTGACTTAGATCAGCCCAGAGGTTGTTTCAGGGTTTGATCTGTGTTAGCCATGCCCTGACTTAGATCAGCCCAGAGGTTGTTTCAGGGTTCTATCTGTGAGTTAGCCATGCTTTGACTTAGATCAGCCCAGAGGCTGTTTTAGGGTTCTATCTTTGAGTTAGCCATGCCCAGACTTAGATCAGCCCAGAGGTTGTTTGAAGGTTTGATCTGTAAGTTGGTTGCTGCAGTGTTTGATAAAAAATCAGTTGTTTGTTTACCTGCTTGTTTCTTCAATGGAGGTGCATAATCATGGCGTCCCTGGTTACTCATGTGGCTCTGAATGCGACCAGATGCCGCAATCAATCCCTATAACATGCAAAAAGAGTATGGTTTAACGAGTGCTATGCTCCCAGATACTCTGTCTCAAAGTGGAAATACAGTAAGCAATGAAAAATAAAATGAAAATAAATGAAAGTTTAAAATGAAAAAAATGTTTAGATACTGTTTAGTAGAACAGAATTTGCATGTTTGGGAAACATGCAGATCTGGTTTACAGCAACAACACAGTACATCAATACTACAGTATTATACCTGGTCATTGCCACTCAGTAAATAAAATAAATAAATTAAAATATATATATATATATATATAATATACAAAATACAATACAATATACAATTTCTTTTATTATTTCAAGCTTTATATTGAAGTTAGAGTTGGAAAATTGATTCTATAACTTGACACCATGATATAATATTTGGTTTAAAAAAATGTTTATTATTTTTTCATTGAATGAATTCCTTATTTCACTACTGGTTGACAGGTCATGATCAGCAGATGACTATTTCTGATATAACCACCAAGTAATAATAGTAATAATAATAATATTGATAATAATAATAATAATAATAATAGTAGTAATAACAATAATTATAGTACACTCAACAAAATTATTCGACTCTGATTGGTCGAAAGGAGTACAATTATAGCGTTAATTGTATTCCGTAGGAGTACCGAATTATGTTGCTATGGCAACACAACCCAAACAATAGAAAACAATTCTTTTCTATCATTTTGTACTTAAAAACATATAAATAAAATGTTAAAGCCGTAAGAACTAATCTTTTTTATGCATTTCAGTTGTGCGATGGACTGAAAATTCACCGCCAAATAGACAAAGATGGGTGGCGTTGCTTCACATTTTTTACTGAAATGTTGTTGAGTGAACTATAAACAAAAAATCGCACGATCTTCTCGTACAATTTGGAATTAATAGACACTGGTAATGTTTTGAAAGTTCTTGTAATTGCACTCGCCTAAAGTCTGGCGCAATTACAAGAACTTTCAAAACATTACTCGTATCTATTAATTTCCAAATTGTACTCAAGATTGTGCGATTTCCCATACTAATAGTAACTAGACGCCCTAAAGGCGTATACTCGGGCTACCTGTGTATAATAGAATGTAGAACTTTAAAGGGAAAACAGAGAGCACTAGTTAATGGAAACGGTACTGGAATGGTGCAAGTGATGTTAAAATAGCGCATTTCAAAAAGTTAGTGGGTTGATAAACTTACTGTGATTGATTCTGTGATTGAGACTTTTGTAAACATGGGATAAACCAGCATATTTTTGTGAACCTTGATTTGTCAAGAGTGGCAAGTAATAAATAAGCTTATGACTTGCATTTATTGCTCTTTTGTGTAAGTAAAAGAGTGATTTTCTAGAACATAATTAACTCCATCTGGGTAAAGCACTACCATGGCCAGTGTTTCTCTTAAACTTTCGATGACAACTTTTGACATATGATTTAATTTTTTCGGGATTGAAATTACATTTATTAAGAAAACAATGAATTCTAGATAACATGGGTACATTATTGATCACATACTTACGAACCATTTTCTGTATTTTTCTGCTTTTGTGCAAAAGTTGGGTTAGTTGTTTAACTGGGACTCTACTTAGTTCTCGATCACGCGAAACAACACGAGGCTTGTGCTCAACATACTGATGAATATGAAATTTAGCATAACGAGACCTGCATTCCTCTAATAAATGTGACTCTTTATTGGGATAAACAAATACAGATAATTGTACCGCTTTTTCAAACACATCGCAGTCATTTAGTAAAGAATCTACGAAAGTCTTGGTCGAGGTATTTATGAAATGTACAACAAGAACCATGCACAGGGCAGCGATCAACACGCTCGCTACTGATAGTTCAAAGAACGATAGAGTATTGAAAAATATATTCAAAATCGTAAACGAAAACAATACAATAAATAAAAGACTTATCCTCACTGTCAATGATATATGTCCAAGGCTTCTTGATTCTGGAAACGTATTAAATGTTATCTTGGAAGATTTAAACTGACGCTCGACATCTTTTAGAGTGGGTCTACCGCGAACGGCGTGTGCTTTTGTATGTATTTTGAGCGCCTCAGCAGAACGGCAAGTCGATATTACTTTCCAATAAGTTTTCAAGATAAAGCACGAAGCAGCTGCAAGATAAGCAAAAGGAAAAAGACCTACAGGACCTTCGAAAAGCAAAGCAAGTCACATGACTTGTGGTAACCTGCCTCGTTTTCATACTTGTAGGGGAACACCGCAGACCGCGGAGCATCGCAGACTTACACACTTTCGACAATGTCGATAGATAGATAGATAGATAGAAAACCGAAACCTAGACTCGGTCTACCTTGCAGGTAGCCCGAGTAATAATTATATAATAATAGTAATGATAATGGAAACTTTATTATTTTTCATGAATACAGTTGTAAATCTTTCTACGTATAGGCAATTAACAACTGGCTTCTTGAAATTGATTGATATATAAATGATATAGATAGATAGATATATAGATATATAAAAATTAAAATTTCATTAAGTCTGGGCTTTCCCAAATCTTATTTTTACAACAAAATATATAATATGTGGCTCTAATGGCAAGATTCATTATTTTTTTGATTATATAGTGCTGTAATAACAATAATAGTAATAATAATAGTAGTAATATTAATAATAATATTACATATTGATATCACAGCATGGCTGTTGTGGTCGTGTATAATTTTAAGACTATGATAAAATAATTATTATTGGAGATGAGAAGAAAACATTAAAATAAGTGAATAAAGAAATCGATGAATAAGATAACACAAGATTAAACTAAAATTAAGTCCAGAGTTAATATTATAATAGATATGATTGTTATTCACATATTTACATAATTATTCATTTACATAATTACACAAAGTCATATGTTGCATTGTTCGGTTGCATTGGCACACTGACTGACTACGCATGTACTGACCTGTGTTCTTATTCCTGCCTGGTTTCCTGATGAAGCACCATTAGCATCAGGAAGGAACTGGCTGAATTCTTTCAGGAGATCCTCCTGATTTTGAAACAGCTTTGCTACTTGCTTGTAGACCTGAGAACAGAATAGATGTCACACAATTAATCACTCAATCAATTTTTATTGTGCTCAATAGTTTACAGATATAAATAATAATAGTTGAAATTGCAGGTGATAAGAGCACAGCCAATTTAGAAATAGCAATAGCTAATCAAGCTAAGTGGCTGGGCCATGAGGAGAGACTTTGAATCGAAAAGACCGGATACCCATATTCAGTTAATATAAAACCACAACACACACCATGTACATCACCAATATAAAACCCATCTTAATACCGGTTTATATGGTACGATTTTTGCCTACAATTTTCGTAGCTTTTTCAAACGTTTTAAAATCCTACAATTTCTTTTTTGTTACACATGTCTGTCATAGGCTTGATTTACGAGCTTTGACTCGAGTTGTAGCATGGCATGAGTATGTTGTATACAATAGTTGTAGGGAAAAATCGTGCCGTCTAAACCGGCCTATACACTTTCTGCAATCAGACACAATACCACAACAGACATTGATTATTTTCATAGGTTAGCCTGACAAAAACCTTTACTTACTTCAGTAGCAAGATTAGCTTCTCTTAAGTAAATCTAGAAAGAAAGAAAAATGTAGAATGTATTTTACTGCTCATTTTTCAATAACAATTTGCTTAATGGTTTGATAGCTCTGCCCCAGAGAGTCATTTCTCTCAAAGTAAGTAAAACTTTTTAACAGGTAGAATTTATTACTATTATTATTGAACCTTTGTTTAGGATATTACCTCTTGCTCTGACAAAGGAGTTCCTTGCATTGCAGCCTGCAGGGGAAAAGAATTGAATAAGAATTTTTATCATATCACCCGTACGGCCCTGCTAGCGCGCTCTAATGAAACCTTTGGAAAAAGTCACGTGATGGGGGCCAGACGGGTTGACGTAAGGGGGCCGGAAAAACCTGTCTGGCCCTGCTCGAATCCAAGCGCTTTTTTTAAAAGTATTTTTATTTTCGTGAGGGTCATATGATAAAATGCTTATTGACTGAGTTACATCGGGCCGTACGGGAAAATATTTGGCTCTCCGTCATTTGTACAAACCTCGCTGCACTCGGTCTGTACAGCATCACCTCGAGCCAAATATTTTCCCTTACGGCCCTCCCACTCAATCAATAAGTACATAATACACCTAAGCTGATAGTCTAGATTGGCCTAGAGTAAGGAGCACAAATAAATGGTTTACTTCTTGAAACTGGATAATGATGAAATGGAGTTAGGATATGGGATGGATAAATAGATGGAGATAAGGGATGACTGAAGGAAGAGTGTAGAGCATAGGCCAAATCCACTTGGCCATAAAGTTTTAGTTTTAGACCCAATGACATTCCCTAGAGTATCATGCTTTTGATTAATGGTCATTCAGACGACACTTAAATATGCATTCTACTGATAGAAAGAATTTGTATTCTCAAGAGCGACACATTGTCTGAAATCCGTAAACATATCACACAATATTCAATTGATTTGATTGATGAATGGGAGACTAAATGGCCCGGGTGGGAATGTTGAGTGACAGATCAACGTAAAGCAGGAAAAAAGAAAGGATTGATGGGCCAGGGTGGGTTCAAAGACGGAACAACAAATGAATGAACAACTTAGATGTTTTTTTTTGTGGTGCGGGAATGGATGAAAGGGGATAGAAATGGTGATAGAAGTTTGTAGCCGACCTCTTTTATGTTTTTCTGCTCTTTCTGGTAGTTGTGGAGTATTTCCAAGAAAGCTTTATAAATTTCAGGTTGGCCTTGGAATCGATTCTAAAAAACAAACATAATCAATAATCTCAGGACTCAATTCCGAGCAAAAATTAAATGATGGAAAATTCAAACAAATTATTAAAATCAAATGGAGTTTTGTCCATTAAATCTCACATTTTTGTATGCGAAAATAGAAATAAGTTCAAAATTCGAAGAAAATTGTTTAAATACCTTAATTTTATTGACATAATTTATGGCGTGGTTGAATTCAACAGGTTGCTGAGACTGAAGATATAACAGAATATATATATTTATATATATATTAATAAAGATACTGGTAAAGAAAGGAAAAGTGATTGTATGTTGATGAAAATGTGATTGGATGTTGGAAATCTGATTAAAGCAAGTATTTCTCATAGCTCTCTTTGGTTTTTATTTTATATTGTATGTGTGTTTAACAGGGCTCCTTTTGATAGCAGAGGCATTTTGCCACTGATTGGACTACCCTGTTGTCATTTTATTTAAGATTAAATAAAGGTGTCTATCTAGCCATGCATCCATGCATCCCTCCCTCCATCCTCCATCATGATTATACTATTTGAGCATTAGACCTCTTGAGCTTGTTGTTGCATTTTTGAATAATTCATGTACAATGTACAAATAGCTCACATATTAAGTCACTTTAATTTTGATCCCATAAATGGTTCTAAAGATAGCCAATATGCCCCGAACCTTGACAAAAAATAAATATTTTAAAAGTAGTCACACTTGCTTTAAACAATTGATAAACTAGTTGTCAGTGTATTCTTAGAATAAATTGTCTTGAATCCTAAGGCTAGCATGAAAATAAAATGCCATAAATTGTATTGAGAAAATTGTGATATCTTTATACATTTAAATTTTATATAAATGAATAAATAAATGAATGAACGAACGAACGAACGAACCAATGAACCAACGAACAAATAAATGAATGAATAAATAAATGAATGAATAAATGGGATTTAACAATGGCATTTCTACAGAGTAGCTATTCATATCCACTGTAATTCAAATTGGAATTTAGGAGTTGATTTTTGCAGAGGGAGGAAAACCGGAGAACCTGGAAAACCCTTGTAGCACAGGAGAGAACCAACAAACAACTCTACTCACACACAACTACGAGCTCAGCAGGACTCAAACCCTGGTCACATTGGTGAGAGGCAAGCGCTCTCACCGCTACACTGACAGTGCTTCCCATTTAATCCTTGCATGCACAACACTTTTGAGAAGCGTCAATCATGTTCAATATTTTGAATAAATTATTAGGTAACATGTTTCTGTACAATACAAACCTGGTTCTGTTGAGATGAATTATTTGACTGGTTTTGTTGTTGGGAATGTGAATGCTGCTGTGCTGTGCTGTTTTGCAGATTGTGATGGGTATCCCTGGTTTTGGTTGCTTTGGATTTGTTGCTAAAACCAGCAAAAAAAAAAAATTTAAACGACTGAATAGGTCCAAACCTGTACTAGCGAATGAGTCTGTAGCTAATGGTCACGGCAGTTGTTAGAAAACAAAATTGTCATCCACTGGGCTTCCTGTGGAATTTGTCACATGATAGCCGCATGGTCTGAGTTAGTTTGGCAGGAGTTTACAGTTCACAGTTCCCTGCACCATTCTGAAAGGTAGCCGTGCCTTTGCATTGAAGCGAGATGAACGGCAAGCTTGCAACAATACAGACATGTGAATAACTGTTCAAAGTGTTAAAAATATCTTTATCACTGCAAGCTCACTGTCCGTCTCGCTTCGATGCTTCATTTTAAGATGGCGCAGGGATCTGTGAACAGGTCTATTGTAATCAGAATTAAAAATCATTTTTATGGAAAGGAAATAGATGTCTTTGAAGCAGTGATACTCACACAACTGGAAAGAACATTGCCTAATTTTCCTTTACGGCACTCGCCATCACAAGGTATAAATGGTGTTTGATTGTGTTACTGTCACCAAACAAATCAACATTGAGATCAATTTCTTTAGTCAGCTATTAAAAAGCAGCAATAAAAGCTTCAATTGAGTTTGAAAAAAATAATTTGCTTGTATTTACAGAGCCAACTAATGTAACCCTGTACACATTTGTTTCAAAGTCAGCACATTCATACAAGTTTCCTTCAAGGTTTTTGGTGACTGCAAGACCAGTTATACCATATGATGGCTAGCGCCAAATAGGTGAATTTCAACCCAGGTAAAGAAATTTAATGCTTACCACTTCAATGGGTAGGTTTACTCCAGGGCATATCTGAGTCAATCCTGTTGGGGCAGTGACTGACACGCTGCCGGGATCATGGGCGTGCACTTCTATCTTGTACCCAGGTGGAAGGAAAGTATTGAAGCCAACAATTAGTTCTGGGTGTCCTTTGAACAGAGTCGATACTCTACTGATAACTCCAGGGGTGTCAATACTGTGGGATATATAACACAGGCAAGGTATTAATAATACAGTTTATACTCAGGCTGTATTTCTGTCTGTCTCTCTTAGCCATTCCGAGGTTGAGAGAAACTGGGTCGAGCTGGAATTGCAATGCATTGTGGGACTGTTTTAGGGAATTTTTTAAAGATGTGTCTATTTCATCCACTAAGAATGTCCTATAATGCACTACAATTGCAACCCTTTTTTCCCCTTAACCTTGCAATGGTAATACATAGAGATTTAGAGGTTATCAGTCGGTTAAGCATTTGATACGTCTGTGTATCTTTACAAGCCACAGAGTATTTTGGCTAGCCTTGATATAAGTGACAAGTCAAAATGCACAGCCGCATCAGTTGCTTAGCCTACCGATAAGTTGTTTGTCATTTAATTATGCAAAGAAATGCTCAAACTCTCCCTACACCCTTTCCTACACAGTGCGAGCAGATGAGAAGTGCTGATATCAAGCATGTTCTTTTTTTCCATATATCACTCACCTTCTTTGCAGAATTAAATGATAAATAAAGATAACAGGGAATGCACTTGAAGAGCCGAGGTTTCACACTCTTGATATAACTAACAATGTTAACAGATGTCAGGGTTCGTGCTACATTCTAGTTTTCAAAATTCAAGGACTTTTTTAAAGCACTTTTCAAGCACAAAAAGCAAATTTTCAAGAATGTTTTTTGTATTAGAACATGGTTTTGAACATTGATTCAATGTTAAAGTGCAGCTAATTCAGCCAAGACCACAAGCTTCGATAAAAAAATAGGCATGACACTCAGCCAACCAGTAAACAAGCAACCAGAAACTCTTCAATCAAATTCAATCGTTATTTATTTTAAAAGGTAAGTTAAAAATAACATTAAGTTTGCATTAAATTCAAGGAGTATTCCAGGAGTTTTGGCTTTTTCCCCTCTTTTCAAATGCTTTTCAAGCGCCCTTAAAAACGTGTTTTCAATTCAAGGACTTCAACGTTTTCAAGGAGTAGCAAGAACCCTGTAAGCAATGTACTGGATAATATTTTGAAGCCTCTTATAAAGACAATTAAACCAAATCTTGATTTCTTTTATTTTAGAGTAAAAAAATGACCAAAGTTTGTGTTAACCCAGAGATAAAAAACACAAACAAACACACAAGTACTCAAGTAAACCCTGAATCACCTCTAGTCTGTATTGTAAGAATTTAAATAAAGACCAGACATCGGACAATGTCCGTCCAGAATTGGAACTTGTCTGGTCAAGTCTTTGTCTTGCCAGTCATTTTGACCAGTAACGTTTAGCCAGAAATAAGGTATGACTAAGCTAAAGCAACTTATCTTATAGCAAGTTATTTTAAGCTCTGTATTGTACCTCTCAGTATAATACCGACCTTTGAGACTTGAACTCTTTCATGATATCCAGGAAATGGTTATAAACTTGTGGTTGGTTACCAAACTGCAGCTTTACCTGGTCCAGATAGGAAAGAGCATCTTCCACCTAAACAACAAATTACAAATTTAAGTTCTAATTGAAAGGCAAAAGGTTCTAAATGAAAAGGTACTGTAATTATAGGCTAAAGTGAGTAATATCTACAGACCTTGAGCCTCTGAAACTGTTGCTGCTGCTGCTGTCCTTGGGTTTGTGCCTGGACATGTGGATGTGTTTGACCCTAACATCACAAGTGACAAAAGTATTCAACTTTATTCTGCTTGGGGCTCTAAATAGGGTCTACGAAAAGGTTTGTACTGGACTCCCAAGAATAAAATCAAGGAGTATTTAAGAACAAAATTTGGATTTTCATTCAAAATTTGTTTAAAACCTTATTTGTTGTTGTGAAAAAAGTTGGATTGTTTGTTCAAACTATTATCAAACCTCACAGCATTGACAGAACATTTTAAATTTTCAAGAAGTATTTAAGGACTTTTCAAATATTTATTTTTTTCAAAAGCTTTTCAAGGACTTTCAGGACCTTCTGGAACCCTGGAAACCGTGGTAATTCCTTTTAGTTATAACAGGGTTCGTGCTGAGGTAACCACTTAAAATTCAAGGACTATTCAAGGAGTATACAAGGACCCAAAAATGAATTTTCAAGAGTATGTTCAGCTAACTATGCCAAGGTTTTACATGGTGGTTGCACATGGCAACTTTCAGATTTTCCAGTCTTTCTGATTAGATCTATTTCAGAACCATGATCAAAGCAAAAATTCAATTAGTTTCACTAAGATCATAAAATTCAAGAGCTCTTCAAGTGCCCTTGAAAACGTGAATTCAATTCAAGGAGTTTTCAAGGAGTTTAAGGAATGGCACAAACCCTGTTATAAGTTGTCTGATTGACGTTACACCTGACAGTCTATACTAGTCATAATGCTAGTTACAGTTACCTGTTGGTGGCCTTGGCCATGGTTTTGGGCTTGCTGAGTTTGCACCCTTTAAAAAAATCACAAATAATTCATTCTCAAGAATGAAATGACAAGAAACAAAGAAGAAAACAAATATGACCTGATACTGCTATAAACATGTATGAGCTTATGCTGTTGTATTGCATTATTGGCAAAATAACAAGATATAACAGCCATGATGGTTGGCATAAACAAACAAAAATAACAATTTAACAAATAGACATCAGTTTTTTATGTCCGTCTGTCCTCTTATTGACAGTAAATTGCATCATCACAGAGTCAAAGTAGTGTGGATAAGAGGACAGGCACAAACCGATGTCTATTTGTTTTTTACAATAACAAAAAAGATAAAAACTTTTTAGTGATCAAAACAACAAACGGAAAGAGTGCATGCTTGTTGACGTCAAATTATCTGTCTGTCCTCTTATTGATGATAAAAAATAACCAATTAGCATGCGCGAAATTTGTAAGTTATTGTAAAAAAGTAACATGGCAGTTATGTGACAATAGGACTCTTTAGCTGGAACAGGATATTTTCCTATTTTCAACCACATGTCATTCCTAGATGTACACAAGATCAAACAATAACATGGATGTAATTCAAACTTAGTAATGTTCGCAAGCAAATGACGTAAGACGACTGATAATTCTTTAGTTATTGATCTGCTAACATCTTATTGAGTGACACATTTGCATATTCAGGCCCCTCATAATTTGAATTGTTTCTTTGCTTCATGTATCCACAAGTTAAAAAGGTGTAATGATAAAAGCATAAACTGAAAGGAAATATTGAGGGTTCAGAGTATATGGGTGCAATTATAACTCATAGTAAGTATCTTGGTATATTTGCTAAAAGAATTCTAAATGTTGTAATATTATTGTTTTTACTTACTGTAAGAATACAGTGCCAATGTAGGCAACTGAAAACCACAAAGAAACACTTTCTACCCGCAAAAATATTTTTAATATTAAGCTATTTTTTTTAAAGAAATTACTTACTGGAACCCTTGTGTAGCCATTTGGGGGGTACCAAACTGAGTTAAAGAGCTTGCAATACTATCTTGAACATTTTCAAATGAAGGTATTCCTCCCGGTGCCGGAGCTAGAACTTGTTGGAAGCTACGGCCGCGACCAAATACTCCCTCATGCTCGTCTGGTCTACCTCTCTTCATCTCTTGTACATGGACCACATCAGAGATATAAGCTGAGGTCACCCGTTACATATGATTCTGTATAGGTAAAATATTCGTACACAAATATAAAACTTTAGTAATCATGATAATTTTGAGTAAAACAGATTTGTAAAACGAGAGGTAAAACGATTATACGCAAATGTGACCTAGTAATCATGGCATATCAATGTATATTGAGCATGAAATACACACCGTTATTGGCACAAAATGAAATAAAAGCTACATAATACATGAGGAACAACTTGATCTCTCATGACTTCAAGTATCGCTTTTTTCACTTGCTTAGCAATCATTACTCTGAATCTCAAAGAGATTGGCTTGGAACAAGTCTTTAGTAAACAATCTGGTCACATGACCTTGCCCTTTAAAAAAACATCAGTGACAAAACAAACAGAAATAAATGGGACACCTTGATATTAGTAGTGATGTGAAGTTTAAGCTTATATTGTTAACCATAGAAAAAATGGCATTTAATATAAAATTGAATGGTACACAGTTTCAGGATAAATAGAGCAGAAAGAACAAGAGGAATATTCTAAAATTTTGAAACGATAAAGATCACGATTGAGAAATAGTACGTTATTCAATAATTTGTACTGAAAATATCTTGAGTAAGTGTCTAGAGATGTTTTATAAATTCTGTTATAAATCATAGTCCAATCCAAATTTTTTTCTGGACTTATTATTCGAGATATATATTTTTGTAATTTGGTTTCTTAAACTTTTTCTTTATAAACCAATTATACAATACTTTAGTGTGTAGCTTAAATACGTCAATATTGTTATTTGCTATATTAAGAGTCCTTTGTAACTTCTTTTTTTCACATTTTTTCCCTTTTACGAGAGTTTTCCATTTGTCGGGAATTGCATGAATTATGCAATTGGTTTATGTATTATCAAATAAGTATGAAAAGCATGTACCACAGGGCTGAAAACAGCAGCCTGCCAATGGCCAAATACCTTGCCAAATTTAAAGTTTGGCAGGAAAAAATAACTTTCAGATGGATAATGAAATTGCAGACGACATTTACTGGACATTATCTTGCACCGTTTCCTTATCTGGTGATTGTTCCTACTCACAAATAAATTTCTTTCTTTCTAAAATATTACCAATTAATAGAGTGTCTCTCCACTTTAAAACCCTATATTTAATTTGTGGATGCAGAAACGTGTATGTAATATTTCTGAATTTAATACTCTGACAAAATAAATGTCTGGCCAGAAAATTGATTCAGAAGTCTGAAAATAGCGTAATTCAAATTAGCCGGTAGTCTTGTTCATTTCATGTGTCATGCCATAAAAATATATGGCAGGTCAAAATTTGTTTCGCCCGTCAATCATAAAAAACAGTGCCAGGCCAATTTTTCTCCTATTCTGAGCCCTGTTCCAGTTTCTAACTCATGGATATGTGATGTGTAGAAGCACTGATTCTAAAAATGGAAAAGTAAAATGGAGTGTTCTGACCTTTTTACGTATAGAATCTAAAAGAGTTTTGAGAATAATCTCAAAATTCAGTAAATTGCAATTGATGTATTAATGTGGATATTGATATATTAATATATTGGAAGTATAAACCTTCATAACTTAGAGAAGAATCACTCAAATCAAGAAATATTTTACTATTACTATCTACTATTTACTTTATGCAGAACCAGCACTGAAAGTATTGTCGAAGGGTTCATTTGCACTTAAATACAATACCGTTGTTTGCATCTTGGCACAAACACCAGACATCAAAACATATTCAAACTGGCTCCAGAAACTTGTGAGCTAAAATTTCAATGTTACATTTGAAATGGATAAACATCTAGTTTATAACCAACAAACATACAAGTTTTAGGAGCCAGTTAGGACATGTTTCGATGTCTGGTGTTCGCACTTATGCAAACATAGCTAATATTGAAATTTATAAACATCATTCAGGCATTTTAGCGAAGCTTCATCAAGAAAATAACTTTGAACTTATAATGATGAACAAGAATACCAATACTTTATATCTGGAAATTACAATGTAAGTGTTTACCATTCCAGGTTGTACTGAGGGATTAAAGGGGGACTAACACGAAAATCTTCCAAAATTTAATTCGGCTGAAACTTCAATGGAATAATCTTTAATGGTTAAATAATCACTGGTAAAACTATTTTCTTTATATTCAAATGGAAAGTATTATATTTTTACGAATTCCTAAAGGTGTCGGTGATGTCATATACTCAACGCTAAACATCGCTCCATACATTTATTTGTAAATAACTTCGTGTTTTACTTTAATTCTATTAAGCCCAAAGGTCCGCTTAGAGACTTGATGTACATAACTTGTGGTAAAAATCATTTTATGGTATCTTTCCTTCAATACAGAGTATAAAACTAGAAGATATGTTGATTACAAAATACAAAGAAATGTATGGAGTGATGTTTAGTGTTGAGTGTATGACGTCACATACTCCTATAAAAATTTGCAAAATATATTACTTGCCATCCGAATATCAGGAAAAAACTTTAACCAGTGTTTAACTATTGTTAGACCTTTAAGGGTTATTCCATTACAGTTTCAGCTGAATTAAAATTTGGACGATTTGTGTGCTAGTCCCCCTTTAAAATTAAAATCTCTTCAGATAGTTCAGATTTATTGTAAATACCATGCATTAGCAATTCAAATGAAACCTTTATAAACAACAAAATATTTTGGAATAACCAAGGTACAGTTTCAAAGAAAGAGGGGGGAATGTATATTGTAAACAGAATTTTTTTAAAAGATCTGTTCTGTAAGATAAATTTCAATTGTACAAATTTAGTGACATTTACATTTAATTAGGATAGTAAAAAGTTCTTGAGATGTAGACTTTATCGAAGCAGCAAAGACTCAGGCAGACATGATACTTTTGTGGAATACGAGGGATAAGCGTGGGTGTTGATCACATCCAATAAGTATGAAAGAGTCTACAAACATATTTGCATGACTGGTCCTTAGAACGAATCTTGCACGTCACATAACACAAAAACAACTAAATTAAACCATGCTAAAACAAAACAAAAAGTCGAAAAAATATAGCTAAGAAGAAAGAGTATTTGATCTATGAACGGTTATTTCATATTCTTAGAGAGAATCTCAGGAGGAAAGGATTTTGGAGTTTTGATTATGGGCGCGAACGTTTGTGTTTACTTCGACAGGAAATAGATTAAGATTCTATGGTAAGACGTTGTTTCTGCAGAATTTAACTAAACTGAACGCACTTTGCAAACGAAAAACACTCCATACAAGTTACTTAAGAGTCTTTTAAGAGTCTACATTGCTTATTTATATATCAAGAGGTCACAAATGTGAGTTTTTTTAGCATAAAACATACATTTTTCTCAGTTCATGTAATGACTTCCAAACATGAATTGACATAGTCATTTTTGGTCGTAAACACTCGTTAAATCGATAGAATTTTCAATCTTTTAAAAGAAATCTAGGTCATTCCTTATGGAGTAACACTTTCCTATGACTTTGCGAATAAGATCGATTTAAGAGAGACAGTTTTAAAGCGATATTTACTCAAAAACAATAAGATATCATGAATTCACAGAGAAATACCACACAAACATTACCACTTCGAGCGATATAATTTAGATTAGATTTTAAAATGAACACACAGCATTATCATATAGGCATCTGAAAATCTTATGGTGGAACCAAAATAATTCTGGAGCTAAGGATGGTTAAAATATCTTAGGATTTAAAGTAGAAATCTTACCTGAAAACTCTTTCTCTTGAATCTCTTTTGGTCGCGTTTTCATCGACGGAGCACAACGTGACGTCATCGAAAGATTTCCTTCAATTTCGACCAATCAGAAGGCAGGATTTTAGATTCAAATTCTTGGCGCCCAATGTACCACGTGATCGTAAAGTCCGCCTACTGCTTCCCTTATATGGTACTTCCGGTTCTATTTAAATAATAGCTTCCCTTGTTGTCATAGAAACTATGGTTTTAGTTCCGGTTCTTACTGGCACAGGTATCCCGCATTTGAGATATTGGGAAATATTTTAACCACAAAATATTTTTTGATAAAATTAAGGAATATTATTAGGTCTAACTGTTAAAATTAAAACAAAAAATAGTAATTTCATAAACTATTCAGGGGAGCCCGAAAAGTTAAAGTTAAAATTTACGAAATATAAATTTAATAAATTCCAGATTTACAAAGAAATGTATGGTCGTGTGGCAAAACTTGCCACACACCATGCCTACATTTCTTTGTATTTTATAGTGTTTTCAAAACAAAACAAAAAATTACTCCCAAAATATTAAACATATTACTCTCAAATATTCAGTAGTTACCAAATAAGACATTCGTTTCGATTTCAGGAGTCATCGGTTTGCTTGTAGCTTTAATATTTTTGAACGCTAATGAGGAAAAAACGCGGCCAATAGGGGACTAGATTGCAAATTGGGAGGTACGTTCAGTTTCTTTCCCCTGTGACGCTCCGTATATCTTCTCTTTCTGAATTATTTGTATTTTTCTTAGCATTAGTATCTCTATAATTTTGTGACGAATTCGTTAATCTAAACTAAACACTACGTCGCTAAAACGAAACGAATCGAAATTATATCTTACGTTCTTGTGGGTTTGGGGAAAACCGGTTTTTTGGGGGGGGAACTTTGGATACTAGAACGTACGAGCGAGAATTGAAACCGAGCAAAAATGAAGCGCTCCAATAGGGCATTTGCATTATGGCGTCATTTACTACCACTACCGGACTCCATTGCACACTGTCTTTTGTTCTGTTAATTAGCACCAATTGTCTCACTATTCCCATGAGGAACTACATATTTGAATAAGAAAGAAAATTCACGATGCATTTTGGTAGTAGTAGTAAAATGACGCTATAATGCAAATGGTTTATTCGAAGTCCCCTTTTTTACTAGGTCCCAATTTTCTCGCGGGCACATAGTCGAAACAGGAACCCCAAAACGCCGATTCTTCCTCAACCCATATATCACAAGAACGTCTGCAGGCTAATTAATAAGGGATTGTGCTAGATTATCATAACGGGAATTTGACATGAAACACCAGAGGGGAGGAGGGGGGAGCTAGAGGGAGGGGGAGGGGGAGGGGGAGGGGGGAGGGGGAAGGGAGGGAGAGGGGGAGGGGGTATTAAGTAAAATTGATGAAAATTGAAATTGAATTAAAGTTTGTTGGAACAAAGGATAAGAGATATAGAATATTTTGTTTCGTAACACTGAGCATAAGATTGATTACGAGACATCCCAGGAAAGTATAACGAACTATAGAAATGCTGTGTTTTTGGTCACTTTGGTGAAAGATATAGTGAACCACAATAATTTTCACATCATTTTAATCATCTTAATTTAATAAGGGAAACGAAAAAGAATGAGAAATTGAAAAGAACTGATAACTACCAGTAACCAGCTTTAATTTGGTCGCAAAAAGTAGCTTTTTTCAAAACGAATTCGACTGAAACTGAGTTCCTCAAATTTAAATTTTTCCATAAACAGATCCCTTTCATAAGAAAGAGCGTATAAAAACTATCTAAAACTGATTAGTAGGACTTGAGAATTTGATCAAGTTTGGACAAATAATATACAAAATGCAACAAAATTACAAAATTTTAAAAAAACAATTCTAAAATACACAGAATGTTCAGAGAATTTATGTGTGGCTGGACGGTTTGACGGATACCATGGTTCGTCTATACGTCTTATTATTTTGGTAGTGTTTGTAATGCTCATAAAATTCAGTTCTTCAGCCCAAAGATGAACTTTAGCTAAAAATGAACTGGCACAGTGTAAAGGGCGGATCCAGGGGACTCGTTTTTTTTGCTGGTAAATATCGTTAAGCTAATCACAGTTAAGTATTTTTTTGCGCGAAACAATGACGACAAAAACCGGCCCGGAGAAATGACAGTGATCAAACACCCGAATTGAAGCACTCTCCTATGGTTATGTAGCAAGGTTTAATATAGTAAGGATGAGCAAAGACTTCTTGGACATCGATTTTTTCAGGTAATTCTTTTCTGGTTGCATTCATAATATAGAGGAGGTAAGCAAATATATATTTTTTAAACTACGTTAAAAAACTCATTAATAATTCATGAAGGAAACACAATAGAAATCATGACCGTGAAGGAGGTTTTATATCTGATAAAGATTCGTCTTCATTTGCATAAACTTTAACTTGGATTTTCTCTATCAAACTTGGTTCATTTCGTAAAGATTTCGATACACTATGAGAACTTACATCATGAGTTTTTTAAGCCGTTCAATAAACTCGCAGATCGTGTTTTATCTGGTATAAAAGCACTCGGCTACGCCTCGTGTTTTATACCTGATAAAACACTCCTGCTCGTTTATTAAACAATACATACGATGGTGAGTTTTGTTTAGTTCATGCGCTACGGGAGCCTATTTGGTTTGTGAGGGGGAGTATGCAGGACTGTCAACTCTCCCGGATCTGAGCCGGAAGTCTCCAGATATTGGACTGTTTCTCCCGGTCTCCAGATTAGAGTCTCAAATCTCCCGGATAATCCCCGAAGCTGAACGATTTTTTTGTGAGACTAGACTTTCACATCCATAAAATTCCAATTATTTTTGTGTTGTTTTTGTTAATTATTTTACATCGCTAACAAAATGAAAAAATTCCTCATAAACTGTTCTCGCAAGCAGGCTATTGTAATATAAGCAATAATCTAATTGGCCAAAAAGAATAAACCAATCACATCAAATGTTAGAAAGTGTATTAAAATGTGTGTGATCGAGCGAGTGAGTGACTCATGAATTCAGTCAATTCAAAAAATTTTGTTGTCGACCAACTCAAGCCAGTACGCTACTGGACCGAAATGGACTTGGGTAGTAATCAGTTGAAGCCGAGTTGACTCCAATATTTTATCTGACTAGTTATGCCTAGTTTACCGCAGCACGAACCTTCGTATGCGAGCGGGAACTGTTGTAGGGGACGTTTTCTTAATGCCTTCATATTTTCGAAATTGTGAACTGAATCATAACTTTGCCGTTTTTCTTTCCCTAAACCCATATACATAAATTTGCTGGATTGTTTCTCGCCATTATTGTCGTATTTCTAGCGGGAACAATTCAAAACGAATATTTAACCGCGCGCTTCAGTGATTTTTACTCATATGCCTTTCCGTCCAGGGTACTATCTTCGTGCACGGATTAACGAAGTACGTAATAGGTCTCCGAACACACGAGTGGGGCTTAGAAATGTTGGTTCTCTTCACTTAAAAAAAATTAGTGAAGACACCAAGAATCGAACTTGGTACCTTCGGCACCAAAGAACTACTACAATGCCAACCCCAACCCCAACCCCAACCCCAACCCCAACCCCAAGAAGCGAATTCGGTTGGGTGGTCTCATATTTTAGTCATATTTAAGCGATGTATCAGCAGCACATGCACATAAGTGTTATTATAGTTTAATTTATGCTATCGTAGGGTACGACTACTAGCCGATTAGTCGAAATTTGAATTTGAATAGAATTCCCCTGAAAATTCCAGTACACGACGATACAACCCAGTCCAGTCGCGTAGGCTTGAGCCGATCGACGACAACGCTTCTGAACTCACTGTATACAGACCCGCTCTACACGTCACTACGAGTTAAAAACTAAAAGTTAAACTTTGTGCAAGATGCATTGTATCAATAACTTTTCTGATTTATCTATCTATTTACATTACAAATAAATTATTTGTTCTTAATAAACTAATCACAAATAAAATTATATTCTTTGCCAAATGTAATGGGGTATTATCTTTATCTACAAGTACATCAGTTATAAATGTATCTGTAAAATTCAATATATACAGCGCGTAGTTACAGTGCGGACACGCTAACCATGAACACTTCGAGGTTTTTTTAAACATTTTTTCTATATTTTTACAACTATCCAATCAGCGATCTCCTTCTTAAAAGGAATGAAACAACTATTAGGCAGCATCCAATCAGAACACACGATATAATTGATGTGATTTAGATTTTCAGTAGTTCCCATGAGAAAGCTAAAAAAAAAGAACTCCTAACGATTGTCGAGATTGGATAACGCATTAAATAAAGTTTGAAAAATGTTGAAAAAACCTCGAAGTGTTCATGGTTAGAGTATCCGCACTGTAAGCAAAAAATTATAATTATACACTTAGATCTCGACCGCATTAACTTCCCCAAAATAATTAATTTTCGCCTATTTACAATATGTACAAAATACTAGCTTTACATACAGTCAATGTCATTAACGTTGTCCACCGAAAAAAGACATTTATAACCATCCTATGGCATATTACTTGCAATATATATTCAGTCAACTTTCGCCTTGCGGATATCCCGATATTACGGGCACCTTGCTATTACTGACAGGAAAAAAAATCCCTGACAAAAATACTGACAACGAAATAACCGTAAATAATTTTGGCTATTACGGACGCTTGCTACTACGGACATGAAGTGACGGTCCCGAAGGTGTCCGCTGTAACGAGATTGACTGGTTTTTTTTTCCGATGTCATCATTTGGTGTTCATAGCTTATGCTCACCAGAATCATGTACGCAAGGAAATGTAAGGAAGGTATGTCAATGTTCCTGTGTTTACATTAGTATAGTCCGTAGAAGACTAAATTACCATAGCTAGCAACCTTCCATTATTCAGTATATGGCGGCGGTGGATCGTGCCTCGTAGATGACGTGTTATAATTTATGCAATAGTCTCTTCTTGGAACGTTAACATCCAAATCCACAACATAATGTGAGCAGGCGTGTTGGCGTACGCATGCGCTCTGTGATTCCCGCCGTGTCTGTGATTCTCGCCTCGTTTGCGTGCTTGGTGTAGTGCTTGTCGACGCAGTGGGTGATGATGCGCCAGCAACCAGTTCCGCCTCGGAACAGCCGAGTGTCAGATTAGTTTGGGAGGTCTGGGACTGGCGCGATGTCGAGGTACATTTGCCATCTCCTTCAGATCTTGAACTATATGACATGCGCTAGCCAAGAAAAAAATTCACATTAGAACATTCTGAAGATGCTATTGGATTCTACTTTTTCGGATATAAAAGAAGATGCCGCATTGGCTGCCTTGACTTACTATGGTTTAACCGGAAGTAATTGTACACAAAACTGACTATTGGTTCCTGGCATTTGTGGACAAAGCGGCATAAGAGCTGATGTGTTAATATAAGATATATAGTGGGCTTTTCATCTCAAGGTGGCGGCAGCATATCACGTGATTTCAATCACACCTGAGTTATTTCATTTGTAATTACAACAGCTGATGAAGAGATGATTAATATACGATAGCATCATTTCTCCAGTTTTTCGAGTTTTTTCCCTGTTGCTCAGGGTAGCCTTGGTTTCGTGTAGGATATTCATGTGCTTGAGTGAGCGTCTGTGGAATTTTAAACTATTTGTATTCTTGAAGTCGTGCATTTTAACTTAATTTACCCTACGTTGGTAGTTGTGAATATTGTGGACACTATATTATAAGACCCAGTCCACACGTGTCCGCAAATTTTTATATCTGTATCCGCAAACTTTACGAAAACGGATACGTGTGGACGGTGAAAACGATTCGAATACGCTGCGTGTGGACAAACATTTTCGTATCCGCAAAAAATAGTTTGCGGATACAAACATTTCCGGATACGTGTGGACGGGGTTAACCTGAGTCAACCAAAACATCGGTATTTTACAAATTCGAAAATGGCAGCATTAGTTTACAATAGCTTACCTTTGAGCGACGAGACGGGCAGAGTAAGAGGGATTCCAGCACGCCAGCTATCACACACACTGCCAGACCAGCTCCATAAACACCACTTATTCCGTACACCATGTTCTTCAGGTCGAACTGGACTACTCGGCAGTTCTCGGTTCCTCGGAAAATGTACGATACCTGTCGGAGATCACTCGCGTAGAAGCACCTGCACGACGTTTCTTTCGGAAAGTATTGGCATCTTTCGAAGCTTGATAGCATGGGTGCTACGCTGGTGAGAGAATGCATTGCACCAGCAAAGCACAGGAGACTCGAAGTTATAGTGAAGAAAATGCATGCGATAATCTAAAGGATAGCAGGGGGAAATTAAATGAGTCAAACGACGAGACGAAAACATTTCGAATGCAGTGAAGAAGTAGTCGAGGTAGGAGGAAAATGGTGAAAAGCAAAATGAAGAAAAATAAATGAAAAACGAAAGAAAAAGAAAGCAAAAATCTAGTGAATAGAGAAAGAATAAAAAGGGAAGGACATGGGATTAAATTTGAAAGAAATTGAAATTTTATATTTTGAATCTGGGCGCGACCGGATTGAGTTACCTACTTCAAGGACGTTTTAAAGACTGTGAGCATCAGTTTTCTAGATACTTGCATTCACAATATGAGGCCAGGGTTAATGAATTGACCTCGAGAGCATCAGGAGTAGTCCTCAACACGTTTTACAATAACAATAATGTGTTTGAACATTTGAATAAGAAAAAATCCTAACACCCCCCCCCCCCCTCCCCTGGTGTTAGACATATTCTTACCAAAAGCTTTGGTCGTTTCTTGAAGAGGATCAGATTTGCAAATCCGTTGACTGCCATCTATGAGAAAAATACATTTTATTGTTAATAAACACATCTATGTTAACCAAATAAACCTCAATTATTGCGCATGCGGTCAACAAATCTAGCCCACGTCACAGGCATGTCTTGACAGTCGCACGGCTTCCTTAGCACAGAAAGGGTTTCCACTAGCTATGCGCGCGCACAAGACATAAAGACACCTTTATTTCAGGCCACAATGTATTTGTACAATACTGAGCACGTTAAAAGCTGTACGTGGTGCGTATATTTTAAGGTTTCTTGCTGATAGTTTGAAGCTAGCTTGATATTTACAATACGCACGCTATAAGGTTTTATTTATAAATATTTATTGAATGTTAATCAAAACTTTTTTAGTCGTTTGATGACCTTTCATACCGAAAGTCGCGGACTCGATAGCCTACAGACTGCAGTTCTGGTTTTCAAAAGACGCTGTTTTTGTTTGTATAACCCCCAATCAAACACGTTGACGCCATTTACACGCGTGTGTGATTCAAAAGGCGCCAAAACTTGTCGATTGTTTACAAGTATTATGAGCCACACTCACCGGGCCTATCCGGGCCTATCCGTGTAAATGACGTCAACTTGTTTGATTTACGGCAGTCTCTCATGATTGCAAAGTGTACGTCGCGATTTTTGTCTGGGGTGGCCGCGTAGCAATGCAAACGCCGATAAAACAGTGTTAATCACCCCCTGCCCCGACACACGGCGACTATTAGTATTCCTACTGATAGCACGTGTGCCTCATTGAACAAGACAAACAAAGAAGTTGCTTCTTTTGTAGTTCCGTATGGCGTATTGGTAAACAAACGGTAGAGAACGATCCATCGATGCTGGATACTGAAACAACCACAGAACTTAAAACTTCGCATGAATTCACCTTTTCGGCGCTTTTTTGGTGTAACGGTCACCAAAACGTTCGGAAGTTTTCGGATTTCCATTCGAATTCACTGACTTTAAAAAGAACATTTTTGGTAGATTTCTTTAGTTAGCTATCTTAACAGCAGTATAAAAGCTTCAATCAAGCTAGAAAAAATATCATTTACTTGTATTTAGAGAACTAACTAAACATTAACCAAGTAAATAGTTCATTTAGAGTCAGTACATCGCATATATACTTGGGGGCAAGTCGAGATCTTCGTACAAGGCTAGCTGTTTTGTACAACTTCATCTTCAGTCAAGACGTATAGTATACAAAGAACATTTCTTTATTAAAGAAACATGTGATTTCTGAAGACAAACAAAGGGTTTGTATGTATAAGGGCAACGCCGGCCATATTGGACTTTCCTTGATTCAACCTGCCGAATGTTCGCTTACAAATCTCAGTTTTGGCTCAGTTCTCTATCTATTCTCTTGTTTGAAGTAAAGAGGGGTTCAAATCACCTTGTACTCTTTTCTTTAATGACAGAGACGTTTTAGAATGCGCTGAATGTCTTGGAGATTTTTTTAAATCAAAAACTAACGAAGTAAACGCCTTCTTCGTCTGAACAAACAGGACATTTACATATGGAAGCGTCCCTTCGATGAAACACTAAAAGAAACCATTAAAATATAGCTTTCTTTTCGAGTATTTAGTATATAGAGATTATCACATGTTAAGAACTTGATATCGTTTTTATTCACGAGTTTTTCTATCATATCGTTCAATTCGCTCGAGGACTCGCTCGTTCGCGATATGATACGGAAAAACGAGTTCTTTTGTTGTCCTGAGGGCTGTAACCTTGTATCATTAGACAAAGTTTTTAATGAACAAATAACACACTAATGGTTTCCAAGAACTCTATCAAAAGTCACATACGCTGCCAGAACACTGTCTTCTTTTGTTACTTTTTTTGAGAAATTAAGGCAAAAACGCATGATTTCAAACCTTTATTGTACTGAATTTCGCGAACTTTCCGCAAAAGCCCAAGTCAAAATAACGAACTGACAAAAAAACGGAAATTTAAACAACTTTCAAAATCTTTGTGCAGAAACCGCCAAGTCAAGATAACGAAATAAAGAACTGACAAAGAATGAAAATCAAATAACTTGTTTTGAAAAGTCGTCACTGCTTCCAACCAATTATAAATCCCTAAAATTAGCGAAAAGTGGATGAGTTTTGGAGTTTTGTTTTCCCTTGGGGCGTAGTTTGTATATGATCATTTTACAAAGAAGCCACGCTTTCATAATAACTCCAAACAATGTGCGAGACAACGGCACGTGTGGAATATTGATCCATTAAGCCTTGTCATGCTCTTTCTTACAAAGAAACAGTTGGACTAAAACCCTAACAAAAACATCCCTAATGAATAAAGCTTAAATTTGGCGAACAAGGAGCTCATTCATTCTTGTAAAAATCACTGTTTTTTGCTTTTTCAAAAAGAAATAAAATTTCCATCGGAATTGTTGAAGGAAACGTAATTGAATGGCACGCGCCAATCAGTCGCTTCAGTTGACTTTTCATAAAAAAATTAATCAAAAGAAGTTTTCGAAAGATTTACAAAAATCCCAGACAAATCCCTCAATATATACTGAAACTCCTTTTTTATCCTTCAAAGTATGCCTGCTATTTCCTCATTTGACATTTAGGATTGAAAAAAGATATCTTTAACGTATAATTTAGGTACATGTGTATGAGCGTTCGTTGAGGCATAAGCAAACAAATTTTTCACACGAAATTATATAGTTTGTCAAACCATATTCGTTCATTTGTCTAGTAACCGAAGTTTTTGAATTTTTGAATAGAAAAATAATTAATAAATTAATTTTAACAAACATACTCATATAAATTTTTTTTGAAAACAGAATCGAAAAAGTATATTCTGACATTGATTTATGAAAGGAAATAAAGGAATAATCAAAATTTAAAACAGCAAAACTGATAAAATTCTAAAATAGAAATTTTCTATAAGTTACATATGAGATCTAAAATGTATTTTGTCTATTAGATATTAAATAATATTATATCAGTTTGAAACATAGGAAACATAAGCTATACATGTATATTTACTTCTAAGCCTTTTTTATACTTCGAAAGGTGTTTTTTTTTTACTGCCTAGTTACTTGATTTATTAGTTCCATTATGACTTATTTTTCTTATAAGCATTTCAATAAATTAAAAACTATAAAGATAATTTTTAAATGAATATTGCGCACAGTTAACCTGTTCTACCCGGCTATCTGATTTCTAACGCTTTGCGCTATAAATATTCTCTCTGCTCTGTTGAAAGAAGTTGTCAAAATTAAAAAAAAAAGAGAAAAATAGTATTCAAACTCACCATTCCTCCAGCCACGTACGATGGGAAAGTATTTTGAGTTAGGGGCAATGACGATGTAAGGTTCTTGACGCTAAAATACGCCATGATCAGGAGAGATCCCACAGCAATGAGCGCTATTCCCGTGATTGGCAATGATATGTACTTTTTAGAGCAACACGAACATTTTGATGGTTTTGCCTCACGATAAACATTCACATCTTTTACTCGGATTTGTACGAGATGTTCTTCCGATTTCTGAGGTCGGGCTTTGGTTTTCTTGGTAGAAATCTTGTGATTCTTCTCCATTGATTCGTCGATACTTGGTTTAAGTCTCAAACTTTAGTTGACTTTAGAGAGTTGACCTTTCGGCGGGAAAATAGTCAACACGAAATAGATTCACTGAGCTTGACTGTGAGTTCTCGAGAAACACGCCAAGGATTTCCAAATCTTGGATTTAAATGCTGAATATGAATACTTTTCCTGGGATTTTTTTAGTCCACGCTTCAGTTCCTAAACGACGACCTTTCACGGAGAGAAGCTGAAGCGTAAAGTTACATCCAGCAGTATAAAGAAAGAGTGTGGACGTTAGATATCTCTTGTGACGTCATGTGTTCCTTGACAACTCTCCTTGAATAGGTTGGATACACTTGAATGAGTAGCGCTCAATGGCGCCAACGACTAGAAATAAATTCAAAAGCAAGGTCAGCCATTAGCATAAACACCAGTTCTTTGTCTAGGATCAAGAGGTTGTCGAAAGATGCCTGTTTTATTGTTTTCTCTCGTAATATTTTTAAGCTACTGGTGGCAAAAATCGTGAAGGCGAATCTCGTAACAAAAGATGTATCGATTCTTAATCAAATCAAAAACAAAAAGGTCTTTACACTAAAGTCTTCATCTTCGAATACATAGAGTTTTTAAACGAATAACAACCTTTTATCTGTTCATTAATCGTTTTCATTCAGTCAAGGTTTTTTTTTTGTTTGATCTTTTGGTCTCGGCTCGTGTTTTGGGCTGTACAGCACAGGTACCTTAGTACACAAGTGTACAGACTGAATGTTATGATGAATTAAAGTCAAAATCACCTGTTTATCCCAAGCAACAAGCCTAAGAGCATCACACACATGTGATAACACATGTTCCAGGGGGAAATGGCTGAAAAATGACAACAATATCCTTTGGCAATTACGAAATATCTACCCAAAAAAAAACTTATACAAGAAAAAACAACGACTTTCAAGTTGTTCCCAAAAAATGATACAGAATTGCCAATTAAGCTTTTTTGTTTGTTCATCTTCGCCATCTTTTATTAGCTAGGTAGCTATTGTACAGAGAAATCTGTACTTTTGAATGCTTTGATCTTTGAACATCGGTCAAGACGGTGAATGGTATTCCGTAAAAACAAAAAACCTTCACAGACCAATATTGTTCAAATCAGTTCAGTGTTGTACAAAGAGATTTACAGTGAATTTATAGTTTTATGCTGAAGAGTACTAGTCTTATGAAAAAGCGGGTTTCTCAGTTTTAATTCCTCTTGTTGTAGATGGCTATGGTCAGAACTGGCACGTGTTGTTGATGTGTTCAAGTCACACACGATTTATCTAAGCGGGAAATTCTCTACGGGCGGTCTTATTTCGCGCTAAAAAAGCGTGTTCCTACGAATGTTATCATTCTGAAAAACAAAGACTTGTACCTAAAGGATGAGTCCTTTTGTTAAACTGCAAGTGTGCTGCATGTAAAAGAGGAAAACAGTATCATGTAAGACTGAAAAGAACAGAAAATGTGCGTTTCAGAGCGTTGTTAAGAAATCTAAGCATACTACAAAAATGTACAATTCAGTAAAAGTTTCCATGATAAAACTTTCGCTATTCTCTTTATAAGAAAAGTAATAAAAAAAGAAAAGAAAAGAAAAAGATAAAGTAGAAACACTGGCAAAAATATGGAGGCCGTTGTAGAAAAAATATCATAGTGCCGATATTCACTAGATCATGTATCAGGTTCGTTATGGCGTTCTATTGCACTGAAATGGCGTCGCATTACTTTCCTCCAATCACGTGCACAGAGAGTAGTTACAGCACAGTAAAATACACTTAGTTGTATATTGCAGTTTTTCAATATATTATTCAACTATGGATTTGGATCATTTCGATTGTAATCCATCTGGAGACACGATTCTCCGACTAGTATATAATACGATAATCGTATCTAAAACTCTTCATATTTCTGCCAGGGTGTTTGTACGTTCTTCCTTTCTTTTTTTTCTTTTTTTTTAAAGAGAATAGCAAAGATTGAATACACATAAACATGATTTCAATACAGTTTTGTAGTACACTAAGTTTCTTATACGACGCTGAAACCACAGACATCATGTATGTACAGACATCATACTGTCTACAGGGAGCCAGCCCGTACCGCTCGGAACGAGTACCATGATTGGATTAAAAAACACTAGATTAGTCATCAAACCAATAGCACTAAACCTAAGCTTACAAAAGCAGTACTGTACTTAGGCTCAATTAAACTCCAGCCTTCGAGCGGTACGGGATTACCCTCTCTACAGGATGATATTTAACTATACAACAGCTGTGCTGCTTCTGTACGCGACTAGGGACGACAAGTTTTTATTTTTAATCTACGTGATATGGCATTGGATATAAGAACTCACAACACGAGCCCTTTCGATATTATGGCGTGTCGTACCGTAGAGTAAATGCTCCCGCACATTGCTGTAATTAAGAAGAAGAGGAAGTACCTGAAGATTACAATACATAACAGGGATGAAAATGTAAAAAGCTCCACTCATCAAATTATTTGCCAGATGGTGGCAGCGCGTGCGAGGTAGCTCAATGGCACTACAAAGGACATAAAGAAACTTGAAACTGGTGGTTGTGTGTTTTTTGTTTCGCTCACAACAAATCACCTGAGCTGGAAGCTATACTGATGAAAACAAAGCGATTTTATTTAACGTTCTGAGAAAAAGTGATGAATCTTGGATTTTGTTTTGCTTTTGCGATTTGGAAACAAATTGAATAGTCGTGTTTATAGTGATTAAGGCGATTAGCGTCAAGTAACACACGAACGAGTAAGATAGTCAGGCAGTCCCAGCTGGATAATAGCGCGGCACTTGATGGTGCTATTGGCTATTTTAATAGTTTTCTTTTTTTTTTTTACAGTGGACGACTTGAACTCACAGATCACGTGACCCACCACCTTCAAAAATAGTATTTGTATCAAAATAAGTACCAGAAACCACGAGTAGAGCACATGGATAACAGTAAGGAGGCAGGCGTACGTATCAGTTTCACAACTCCCTTAACATGTTTCCGACTCCCCTTAGTTACCGTTGCTATGTCCCACAAGTTCAGCAAATTCGCAAGAATTTTCGTGGTGAAAACAAAAATTCCAAACATAAAACGAAAGAGGAAAGGTTACGTATCGGCCCTCTGTTTTTTTTTAAGAGGGGTGGGGGATTTTCGTAATCCTGCAATTCAATGGATTAGTTTATTCAGAAATTCTCTCTTCCTCAATTTGTTGCGTGCAATGTTGCACCGTGTGTCAGCAGCACCTTAATCCTTATGAGATCTCGATCAGCCAGTAGCTCAAAATACATAGTTATCATAATCGTTAACATTCTTTTATTTCCTCGGGGCCTCGATTTGGGTTGTTTTTGTGCTTGATCACTCAAAGTCCAGTCATCCTGAATATCGAAAGTTGGCTATTCTTATCTTATCTCAGTTACTGAGGGATATTAGAACGTTAACGTCCCTCTTGCCATGGTATTACCATGTTATCAGCAAAAAAAAAACAACAAAACAAAACAAAACAAAACAAAAAACAAACCGAACCGAACCGAACCGAACCGAACCGAACCGAACCGAACCGAACCGAACCGAACCGAACCGAACCAAACCAAACCAAACCAAACCAAATCAGACCAAACCTAAACGAAACAAAACAAAACGAAAACAAAACAAAACGTAAAAAAACGACACAAAACCAAACCAACCAAAAAACAAAACAAATTAAGACAAAAACAAACGAAACAAAAACAAAACAAACACAAAACAAAATCAAACAAAGCCAAATCAGACCAAACCAAAATAAAACAAAACAAAACGTAACGAAAACGACACAAAACCAAACCAAACCAAAAAAACAAAACAAAAATAAACAAAACGAAAATAAAAAAAAAACTAAAACAAAACAAAACAAAACAAAAACAAAACAAAAATAAACAAAACAAAATAAACAAAAAACAAAAAACAAAACAAAACTAAACAAAAAACAAAAACAAAACAAAACAAAACAAAAACAAAAATAAACAAAAAACAAAAACAAAACAAAACAAAACAAAACAAAACAAAACAAAAACAAACAAACAAATCAAAACACAAAACGAGTGAAGAAACACCAACGTGTTTAATATACATAACAATTTATGAACCTTAATATTACAAACTCTTTGAAACAGTTGTTTAATAAATATTTACAAGTTATTGAATCATTACTGTCCTTGTTCCATTGCATTACTTGATTAAGGATCCTCCTGGAAAAAAACATTACATTTTAGATATAAATAAAAATAACGATAACAATAATGATACTAATACTTATACGTATAGGAAATCGCACGATCTCGAGTACAAATTGGAAATTAATAGACACGAGTAATGTTTTGAAAGTTCGTGTAATTGCACGAGCCTTTGGGCGAACATTACAAGTGTCTATTAATTCCAAATTGTACGAGAAGATCGTGCGATATTTTGTTTATAGTTCACTCAACAAAATTTCAGTAAAAAATGAGAACGACTTAATTCGGCACTCCTACGAAGTACAATTAACGCTATAATTGTACTCCTCTCGACCAATCAGAGCCGAGTAATTTTGTTGAGTGTACTAGAATAATACTAATACTAATGCCAATGCCAATGCCAATGCCAATGCCAATGCCAATGCCAATGCCAATGCCAATGCCAATGCCAATGCCAATGCCAATGCCAATGCCAATGCCAATGCCAATGCCAATGCCAATGCCAATGCCAATGCCACTGCCAATGCCACTGCCACTGCCAATGCCAATGCCAATGCCAATGCAAATGCTAATACTAATATAAATATTAACACTACCTTAATAGTAGTAATAGTGTCATCTAATGGCTCGGGTGGTTTATAGTAGGGGTCACGTGTATACATAATTTCCATGAGTCGTTGATAGGACCCGTTGTCAGGAGCAAACAAATTCCTCTAAAAAAGTTCAAAATGTGTTAGAATATGCAAGCATGACAAACTTTTATAACAAAGTACATATGTTATTAAAGTACTTCAGTTTCGAATGTGCCAGTTTCGTAATTCAAAATTAATGCTGTGTTCCTTGATTACAAACTCATTTACACAGGGTTAGCCTCGCATCAGTGTATAAATATTCACAAATACCAACGGTATAGTAAAGAATGCACTACTTCAACAATACAAAAACTTTGAAACTTGATGCACCTTGACTAGAACACGTGAATATTCTGCACAAACTCGAGGCTAACCCTGTGCAAATGATTACGTTAGTACGTTGGTGTTATGCCTCCAAATCGGGATAGACTGTTGAACCGGGAGACCATCACCTACTCTTACACGAATAATTCAACGGGTTCTTTTATGTCCCCCATTTACTGTAGGTTAGGAAGGGTTGGGAGACAGGGCCTACGGTTTTAAGTCCTTGTCCGAGAAGGACTAACCTAACTTAACCCTTTTTAACCCGACGTTTTTTTTTCCAAGTCATTACTTACCGTTAACGTTAGTCTCATGAGGCCTGTAGGCTTGTTTGTAATCGATATTAATTCAATCTGTCTCTGTACTGCGATGAGGAACGCCTCTACACCTATCTCACCGATCTTGTTCCCTAAAAAAAAACCATAGTATTAGCTATGATCTAACCAATAGTTGGTATCGCTGGTTGATATTCCACGGATTACATCATCAGCTAACAGCGGCTATATTGTCAGGACAAGCAAAATAAGGCCCTGTCCACAACTACCCGGACATTTTTGTATCCGCATTTTTTTTGCGAATACAGGTTGTGTCCACACGTGTCCGCAAATATTTGTGTCCGTATCCACAAATTTTACGAAAACGGCGCTGCGTGTGAGCGCAAACATTTTTTCATCCGCAAAAAAAGGTTTGCGGATACAAAAATTTCTGGATACGTGTGGAAGGGGCCTAAGAGAAGCAAACACTGACCACCATGTGCTGTCGGCCAGAAAGAATCCAGCCTTTCAGCTTATGTACATTCCGTACGAGACGAAATTACGTCACTAGTGCAATTCAGCAATAGCTTCTCAACACTGAATGTTAAACATATGCACGCTTAAAACACTTACTAGACAAATTGATGTTGATAAGAGCTCTATTCCCTGGTATCACTATTTCACCATGATTTTCTTTCAATGGCATTTCAAGTAATGGGTTTGGAAATTCCACGACTTCTGGTTGCTTAAAAATAAAAAAAATACCACAAGAGAAGTGAACGAGTGTACTAGTGCAGTTTTCGTATGACCATGAAAAGTTCACGCCACGAACACGGTCGTGACACAGCAAAGGATACGCCAGACAAATCACAATTGCATGAGAATTTTTTCTCCATCCAATCAAATACCCGGAACACGGCATAAACAAGGTACGGACACGGTCACGCCAAGATCACGGCACTTTTAGACCAATCATATTGCGCGTGAAAAAAAATCAGCTAATTAAAATTCTAGAAAGTTTCACGGTCACGGCACGTCACGCTTTTGGCACTGAGCTTTTCACAGTCATACGAAAACTGCACTAACGTCAGCGAGAATAGGAATCCAGTGAAAAACAAGTACAAATGAAATATCGACCGAACCACCCTCTAACTAACCACTAACACTCCCACTAACCAATCAACATACTAACCCATCTATCCACCCACCCACCCACCCACCCACCCACCCACCAACCAACCACCAATAAACCAACCACCTTCCCCAACAACCAAACTAACGACCAAACTAACAAACAAACTAACAACCAAACTAACAACCAAATCATTAAAGAAACGTCCCCGCAGTGGAGCAGCTCAACGGAGTCGAACTGAAAGCATGTGAAGGCGCCTCTGGCAGCCGCTATACAGTCCATGTATGACCCCGGAGTACAGCTCTAACCAGTTTGAACTAGTTAGGTTTGATTTGAGAAAAGGGAGGAAAACCGAGGGACCAGAAAAACCCTTGAAGTGAGAAAGAGAACCAACCAACTCAGCTCACATGGGGTGGCTGGGATTCGAACCAAGGACTTCAGAGGTGAGAGGCGAGCGTTTTATACCACGTCATCCTGATGCAATTTGAATTAGTGCAAATGTGAAAGGAGCACGCGAATATGCTTGAATGGCCTGTGATCTTGTTACCTCTTGTTCTGACTGCTGAGCGCCCTTCTTGTCGGGTTTTTGTGGTGCTGGCTTCTTTCCTTTTGCTTGGGCTTTTACAGATTCATTTGACGCCGCTAAGATAAATATTTATAATCAAACAAGTATGGGTTATAAAAATACCAATGGACATTGAATTATACTGGTGTAATGGATTTACCACTCCTGGGTGAACGGCGTAATGCAGGTTGGACCCGGCGTGCTTTGGGAACCAAAATACTCGTCCACAGTCTCTGCTCGTTTTCGCCGCCATCTTGAAAATATTGAAACGAGAGAGACTGTGGACGAGTATTTTGGTTCCCAAAGCACGCCATGTCCAAGTTATCGGGATCCCTAAGTCCTTTCGTTCATTGTATCGTTACAGTCTCTAATCGTGGAGACGGAACGGACGAGTGAGAGACTGCGGAAGAGTCTATTTCATATGTTTGTACTATACGACTAAAGCCTCGCATTTAAGATCAAACACAGGCACTCTCTTATACATAAAGATGAATATCTTACATTTCTTGGCTTTGTCATCCTGTTTCTTCCCCTCCTGTGCATTCAATAGAACAAAATCACTCAGTTTATTAAGCTTAAAACACAATATACTTGGTTTCACTGCACAAAACACTTTCAGTGTTCATGTCAAATGGGAAGGACTGGGGAGAGCAGACAACCGTTGACCAGGCTGGATATAATGAACATCATTTTGCTTTTTGCACGGGTGGCGTGTCGCTGCTAATGCGCCGCCTCTCACCATTGCGACCCGAGTTCGAGTCCCACCGTACTCGGTTTTGTATGTGAGTAGAGTTGTTTGTTGGTTCTCTCCTGTGCTTCGAGGGTTTTTCTCCAGGTTCTCCGGTTTTCCTCCCTCCATGAAAATCAATTTCTAATTTCCAATTCGATCTTGGGCTTTCACCTAGCATGGATCTGAGGGTTCCGTTCGTGATTGTCCTACTCTGTGATTACAGAAAAAACTGGTAGATATTTTATTATATATATATACAGTTGTATAATTCCATAGTTAGCTTGAAAAAAAATGACTCAGTCCGATTTTGATCTAATGAATAACAATCGCTGGTGGATGGAGAAATTCATGCCATCGTTTCGACATTCTCCCGCGACATAAACTCGGCGATGCTTGCTTTTCAAAGCCTATCTTAAATAAAATTCATTATCTCGATGATGACAAATCCAACCAGTTAATCTGAAATAGTGACGTACAAATGACGTCACTGCGATATTGAGGCGTCATCAAGCCTGCAAAAATAGACGACTTGCACTAACAGGTCACGTGACCCCACCCCCTTAAAACAAGCACATGAGTCAAAATGAACTCCAGAGGGCGAAGTTTTAGCTCGAAATGTTGACTATAGAAGAAATGACATTGATATAAAATCAAAGATTTTACAAGGATTTGTATGGAAAAATGTATGGTAAGCTTTTGCCATCCAGCATATTTTCCGATACAAATCCTTATAAAACATTCGATTTTATATCTAATGCTATTTATCCTGTTTCGCTTATTATGAGATGAAATTCCGCCGCCCTACTCATGCCGAGGTGCTCTTTCCATTTCTGTTTTTTTATTTTAACAGAACTGCTCGTTTTAAGAGGGGTAGGGTCACGTGACCTGTTAGTGCAGGTCGTTTATTGAACAACAAAAATTATAGACATGCCCGCCATCGGAAAAGTCATCAATTATTTTTCATTTGGTGACCTGGAAATCTGTGATTTCAATACGAAAAGTCACACCTCGTTTTTTTTAATGTTCTCAAATTCTGTTTGGCTAACATTTTCTCTCAGATCAGCTAGAAAAGCAGGCAGCTGCAGCTTCTACGACAAAAAACAATCCTAACCTTTTTCTTGGATTTGTCTTTTTCTCTGCTCTTTTTTTCCTCTTTTCCAAGATGACTACTGGAATAAAAATAATATTTATAAACAAAAATATGAACAAATGAACTGATAAACAAACGACGGATGGAAGGAAGGGAGGAAAATGGGAAAGAGACGAAACATGAATAAAAGGGAATGAAAGGAAGATTCAGAAAAAGAAAGAAGACAAAGAAGTGAGGAAAAAAATGCGTGGAATAAGTATATAGAATATAAAGAGAGTTTTTTTGATGTAGTAGAGGTGCCCAGACATTCAGTCAGTCAGTCAGACAGACAGACAGACAGACATTCAGTCAGACAAACATACAGTCAGACAGACATACAGTCAGACAGACATTCAGTCAGTCGGACAGACAGACAGACATTCAAACAGACATTCAGTCGGACAGACAGACAGACATTTAGACAGACAGACAGACAGACAGACATTCAAACAGACATTTAGACAGACAGACAGACTTTCAAACAGACATTTAGACAGACAGACAGACAGACAGACAGACAGACAGACAGACAGACAGACAGACAGACAGACAGACAGACAGACAGACAGACCTACCCGCTCCTTACACTTGCTGGTCTTTCTTTAGATCCACCAGTTGGGGCATTCAAACTTCTTGTTGGACTTATTGACTTAAAAAAAATAATTAAACAATAATTCATTTACTTATAGACCCAAGTACATGGCTTCAAAAAATTGTGTCTAATGGGAGGCGAGGAGAGGGATAAGTGCTGCTAGAGCTTGCAACCGTCTTTCTTTTTAGGTGTAATATTTTCTTCATTGGACTTGGTCTTATTGATATGGGATTAATTAGGCAGCAATATAATTAATAGGTAATGGGGTTTCATGCGTCCCAATCAAGAAATAATTAAACATGAAAAATTCCTCTGACTGCAAAATTGTACTCGGCCTACGGCTTCATCCAATTTTGTCAGTCCTCGGAATTTTCCTTGTCCAATTATTTCTTGATTTGACAGCATGGAGTCCTATTATATATACTGATTATTGAAAAAAATTAAATAATGTTAATTAATTTTGAACATGCAAAGGACTGGTCTTTCATCTTATTTTACTCACATCTTCAGGAGTTTTCTTTGATATTAAGAGTCTTCTGGCTATGATTTCTTCATGACTGAGAGAGAAGCTAGAAATAACCTGAAAGGTAGAGATACAAGATCAGTTTTTAACTTCTTTATCTGTTTCCTCTATTTCTACTGGGTTGCCTGTGGTAAACCAGTCTGAAGATGGGTTCTGTTTCTCCATCTTTATTTTCTTTGTCAGAAAATGCAGAAATTGCACAATAGTAACCCAGAAGTCTCCACTGCATTACCCAAGAGTCCTTTGCGTGCATATGATATAGAGGTTCCATGTATAGTCTGATCTATTGCCTTGTGGCAGTTGCCAATTGATGTCACTACATTATCAAAGTGATTGATTTAGGGTGGGGCTAGGAATCACATGTTGAAAATTAACGTCTACCCATATTCTTATTTTGCTTGTTGCTGAGATTCAAGATCAGTATTCAATTTGTTTGAGTTCATATACTAGCACTTAAGACTCAGCTATTACCTCAGCTATTTTGGATGCTCCAACATCTGATATTAAGTTGCTTCCTAAGTTTAATGACAACAATGTCCTGTTCATACGTAAACCCTAAAAAAATACACAAAAATAATTTATAATGATCAAATTACAATGTGGTAATCTGTTCTGTCTGCTTGATAATTTAATCCTGTCATCAGTACGAGGGTGGTTGGGTACATGGATGGGTTGCATGGTAGGGCAGATGGATGCATTGTTAGATGGGTGGGTGGGTGGTTAAATGGATGGTTGCATGGTAGGGCAGATGGATGTATGGTTAGATGGATGGGTGGTGGTAAATGGATGGTTGCATGGTAGGGCAGATGGATGCATGGTTAGATGGATGGGTGGTTGGGTAGATGGATGGGTGAATGGTAGGGCAGATGAATGCATGGTTAGATGGATGGGTGGTTGGGTAGATGGATGCATGCATGGTAGGGCAGATGGATGCATGGTTAGATTGGTGGTTGGATGGATGCATTAGTTGAAAATCTCTGAAAAGATCTTTTCCACACTTGAAGATAAATTTGCCCATGTGATATCCTCTATTTAATTGCACTCAAAAAATGGTTCATAATACGCAGGAAATTGAGAGTATCGTATAATAATCATGGTTAATAGATAAGTAAATGGATGCACACATGCTGGTCGTATTGGTTGGATGGATGGATGCATGGATGCATGCATGCATGCATGTATGGATGAGTGCATGGGTTGACGAGTAAAATTAATGGATGGATTGATAGGTTGAAGGATGGATGGAATAAAAGGAGATGGGTGAAATGGATACATGTATGGATGGATTGCAAAGGATAGAAGGAATGGATGGGTGGATAGTACGCATGCATCGATGGTAGAATTGGTGTATGGGTGGGTGGGTAAATGGATGGATTGCAAAGGATAGAAGGAATGGATGGGTGGATAGTATGCATGCATCGATGGGTGAATTGGTGGGTGGGTAAATGGATGGATTGCAAAGGATAGATGGAATGGATGGGTGGATAATACGCATGCATCAATGGGTGAATTGGTGGGTGGGTAAATGGATGGATTGCAAAGGATAGATGGAATGGATGGGTGGGTGGATAGTATGCATGCATCGATGGGTGAATTGGTGGGTGGGTAAATGGATGGATTGCAAAGGATAGATGGAATGGATGGGTGGATAGTACGCATGCATCAATGGGTGAATTGGTGGGTGGGTAAATGGATGGATTGCAAAGGATAGATGGAATGGATGGGTGGATAGTATGCATGCACCGATGGGTGAATTGGTGTATGGGTGGGTGGGTAAATGGATGGATTGATAAGTCAAACAATAGATGGAATGGAATGCATGTGCTAATGTCAAGACAGGAACATGAAAAAAATGGATAATCCAAATTACCTACCTTGACTAGTTTTTCAGCACCCTCACAGGTAATCTTATTATAGCACATGTTTAACGTGACAAGGGACTTGTTCATTGTCAAAGCATTCCCAATCATCTTTGCTCCCATGTTATTGATATAACAGTTACGTAATGAGAGATGCTGTATTCTAAAAATATCATGAAAATAAAAAGACAGTTAGAAATTCTATCCTCTAATTCAAAGTCAAATGGATATTTAATGGTCACAAGATTTAGCAGCACTTAGTGCGCACAGATGGTGTCAGCTCTGGTCAATCATTAAGCACAGTTTTTGACCAATCAGTGTGTACGTACTATCCTAACTATATAATAATTATAAGTAATAAACTAAACTCTCCACTTGTAAATGGTACAGTTGCCTCTCGATTTTCTCCTTCATTTATTCATTCATTAATAAATTACTATCCATCCATCCCATCCGTCTGTCCTTCCATTCATTCTATTGATGACTCTTAAAACTCCAGTGCAACCGGGCTTTGCCAGCTTGAGTCCAGGAGTAGCTTGTTTTCTCCTCCATTTATCCATTCATTCATTACTATCCATCCATCCAATCCATCCCATTTGTCTGCCCTTGCATTTTTTCTATTGATGACTTTTAAACCTCCAGTGCAACTGGGATTTGCCAGCTTGTTTTGTTATTTCTAATTTCTGCTTCTGTTTACAGACTTCAGAAGTGAGATTTAAAGAGTACATACACTGGAGTTTTCAAATGAGTCCTCATTTTTTGACGTTAAGACACATTGCTCGTTCATCATCCATGCACTTCTACTATATATGTCCTATTATTATTGTTACTTCTGTATCTTATTCTCTTAACGAGATAATCACTAAAAAAGGATTAAATTCCTTAGTAATATTCTATATAAATTAAAGCTAACTCACTTGCTTTCTTCTCCCAGTAGGACACCATATCTCTGTAATGTAAGTGGGTTATTATCCAGGCACAAGGTTCTATACGATAAGAAAAAATCAACACTCAGCTGGAACAGGTTGATATCAATATTAGGAAGCTGGGCAGAATTGAGAAAGTTTGATCTGATATCATTTAGTAACCAAGATGTTGGTTGATGAAGTAATAACCTAGTAGTGTCTTAGGATATAATATTACTAGAGAATTTGCTCTCATTTCATGTGTGTTTATCATATTAAATAACTTCTAAGCATGTAATCTTAATATAATATCTGGATTCAGAATTGGAAAAAATTACTAACAAATAAATAATATTTCAAAAGCCATCAGTATCAGGCAGTCTCTTTGAGCTTAAATAGAGTGATTACCTTAAGCTTGGTAAGTTCTGTACTGCATTAGCTAGGATGTTTAGACTGCTGTCTGTAAGACAGGTATTCCACATGCTAAAGTAAAGATTAAACCCTCATTAGATTCATTACTAAATCAATAATGGAATCAATAAAGTTACTACTAACTATAGCTCTTAGATATCATTCAAGTTGTTACCTAATTGTTAAACAGGTAACTAAAAGCACATAGATAATTATTATGAAGCTTCAATAAAGATTAGAGAGAAGTTGACAGAGATCGATGTGGAGATTCTGAGGATCGAACCCCGGACTTCTTACTCTGAAGGCCGCAAATGCACACCTAAATCATGTAAAATGCAATAGAATACAGCTTATCAAACAGGAATGGTAAAGGGTGTTTGCATTTAAACCAAGATCATAATTTTATTATTTGTTAATAATTTTTGTAGTCTGACAAAAAAATTTTTTTTCCATATTATCATGATTGTAGCAAACATGACACTATAAAATTTATGAAAACTTAAGGTGAACGCTTAATATTAATTAGTTCTGTGAACTATTATAATAATACTGTCCTTTTCCTATCCTCATGAAGTGTACCCCTCCAACTGTACGCGACCACAGTCTCTTTCCAAAATAACTTATAAAGAAATGAAAAAATGCACATGTGTTCTGTGTGCAGTCATATTTAAGAGCACAGGGTTGGCAGAACACAAGAGAAGTGTCAGGAGAATCGTGATGCATAGCGGAGTGCTTCTTGGCACTTCTCGAGTGTTCTGCCAAACCCCAAGTGCTTTTTATTTTTTTTTAATACTCCACACTGAGCACAGCAAGTTTTTTATTTCTTTTATAAAATACAAATTTCAACAATTGTTTTTTTTGGATAGGAATGACGCAACGTGCAGTGCTGTCGTACTCTCATTCAGCACGGGCTCCCAACCAATCAGAATGCGGCAATTAAAACAGTCATTTCATAATAAATAATACTTGTAAATAAGGGGGGAAAGCCCAAAGGAGTTAAATGGAATAAATTTGAATGGTCGGAATAATTTAAAAAGAACATTTTAATAGTATTTAAAAGGTTTTTTTAGGTATTATTTTTTTAAACAAACCATAAAATTAATCCCTTAAAACTTACTCTAATTTAGTGAGCTTTTCCAGGGGCGGGAGGGTAACTGTAAGTATCTCAAGAATTCTGTCATCTATCTTCCAGCCTAAGAAAGAGGTAAAATTGTAGGGGATCAATGCAATTTCTTAGGCAAA